>SNQJ01S0182859.1:21344-36765 GCA_010110895.2 Picea sitchensis | reverse complement strand
GTGGAAGAGTGTACATACTTCTGGGGTGTAAATACTTCATGGGGTATAAACATGGCTGAAAGCAAGGACCTCTGAATCAGGAAGATAATCAGGCTCCACAACCAACAGGCTAAACCTTGCCCTTTAACCAACTTGGTGGGTTTAATCTCTAGATCAAATTCAAGGATCTTGGCAATCCATTTACCCCTTCTCCCATCTATGTCAGGTTGTATGAGAATGTACTTCACAGAGACTAAAGGGACATATGGAATCAGCTTTGAGTGCAAGACATAGACTCTAAAAACTTTGAGAGCCTTCACCAAGGCATAAACCAGTTTCTCCATGATTTCATACCTGAATTTTGCATCTCTTAATTCCTTACTGAAGAAGGAAATGGGCTGCTCTCGTCCTTCCTCATTTTTCTACAATAAAACCGCTGCTACTGTATCAAAAGAAGCAAAATAAAAAATTAGGAAATCCCTAGAATAATCAGGACTGATAAGCACAAGTGCCTCAGTCAATGCCCTTTTGATTTGGTCAGAGGATTCCCCGAGTTCTACCATCTATTTTACTTCATTTCCCTTTCTTAGCATGACTATGATATGCTTTACCAACTCAGCAAAATTTGACACAAACCTCGTAAAAAAGTTAATATTTCCCCAAAAAATATGGACTTCTTTTCTGGACCTGGGAAGTGGTAAGGTTTGAATTGCCTCCATCCTACCAGGATCAATTCTTACTCCCTCTGCTGATACTATATGGCCCAACAAATTTCCCTCCTTCATGGAAAAGAGAGACTTCTTGGGGTTTAAGGAGAGGCCAAACCTTCTGCATTTCAAGAAAACCTTCCTCAAGTGCCATCAGTGCTCCTTGTTAGATCTGGAGAAGACTGTGATGTCATCTAGATAGATCACCACAAACTAATCTTTCTCCCTAATGAAAGCTATGTCCATAGCTCACTGAAACGTTTCCCCTGCATTCATCAATCCAAAGGGCATCTTGGCATACATGAACACACCCGAAGGAGTGGTGAAGGATGTATTCTCCCTGTCTTCAGGCAGAACTAAGATCTGATTGTAGCCAGAAAATCCATCGATCATTGAGATTTTGGATGCCCCTGTTACCCTCTGCAATATGTGTTACATCTTTGGTAAAGGGTAATTGTCCTTCTTTGAGCTCCTGTTTAGATTTCTAAAATCAATATAGAGTCTGATCTCTTCGCTCTTCTTCCTTACTAGAACTAGGTTGGCCACCCATTCAGAATATCTCAAAGGGACAATGGTTTGGGCATCCAATAGTTTCTTTACCTCCCTTTCCATGATAGGAAACAACATAGGATTAATATGTCTTAGTTTCTGCCTGAATGGCTTGGCCTCCTCTTTCAGTGGGATCTTATGCTCAATGAAATTTGTGTCGTATGTTTTGAGGTCTTCATAGGTCTAGGCAAACACATCAGAAAATTATTTCAATAGCTTAGTGTATTCTGCCCTCTGCTCCTTTGACAGGCTGCTTGATAGGTTGACAAGATTGGGATCCCTTTTTGTGCCAATATTGCACTCAACTACATCGGCATCATCCCTCAGACTGTTTCCCTTTACTGCCACATCATTTCTGTCAAATAACCTTTCCAAAGGAAACAACCCCTTGGGAATATGATTGTTGGGCAACTGAACAATATGATGATCAAAAATGTTGTTGAGAAAAGTATCTTCATGAGAGTTTTCTCCTGATGCAAAGTTTTGATCAATGTGCAGTGCTGAAAATTATTCAACAGTCTCCAGGAATCTTTTGATCTCAAGATCATCCTCAAACACCTTCCAATGTTTGACATTGTCAGGTATGGAGGGCCTATATTTTACTTCTATATCATATCTGAGTTTGGGTGGCAGAGGAACTCTAAAATTACTTGCTGAAATAGCCAGAGAATTAACCTCAGTGTTTTCTCCTCTTGGAATAAATGATATGTTGAAAGCTAGGAAAAAACTGTCAATGAGGTCCCATACTTCATTCCTCTAGCTCCTGATCCGAGGGTGTTTGGCCTGATAGATATTTCTGACCTTCTAGATGATCAACTCAGCATCACTAAGCACTGATATTTATTTAATTCCCATGTCCTTTGTAGCCCTCAAACCTAACACAAGAGCTTCATACTCTGCCACATGTTGGTAGCTTCAAAATCTAATTTGTATAACAGAGATATGGTTTCCTGAGTAGGGAAAAAAAAAACTATTCCGGCCCCTACTCCATATTTAGATGAAGCTCCATCAAATAACATTCTCCATACAGAAGTAAGTGGGGAAGAATCTTCATGGGGGCTAATTGGCTGATTTTTGAGTTGAAGGGGAGCCTCAGGGGTGTCGGTGAGCTACAACAAGATGGATCCCAAATCATTTTCAAGGGAAAAGATGGGATGATTAGTGAGATCTGCTTCATCACTTACAATGTAAGACAACTGGGATTCTCTGTACAATATTCTGTGTTCCCCTCCAAATACTAGAATGGTAGCATATGTGAGGTCCATCTGTAAGGTTCCCCCAAGTCGTTTTATCCAGGATCTTGACAACAACATGCCAAACTTGGGAGGAACATCAGCTACCACAATGTCCATGACCACACTCTTCATGGGCAGCTGAAACAATGATACTACCAGATCTTTGATGACACCAAGACATTGCATTCTCCTTGAATCAAAGGAGTAAAAATCATGATAAGACTTTATGACTTCTAGTCCCAACTCTTCCATGATTGTTTTAGGCATGAGGTTATGGGATGCCCCTGAATCCATTAAACAATTATGCAACACCTTATCATGTATATTTAGGGATGTGTAGAAGGGAGGGGATGAATCATCTCTATCTTCTACCATAGGGCCTAGGATGACTGCTGGCTTTTTGTCCTGGAGGTTGACTGAGTCTGTGGAATGGTAAGATGGCTCAGGCTGCAAAAGCTTAGAGAGGGATCTTTTGAAATATTCATGTTTGACCAGCTCTGAAATGGGCATAGGAATTCTGATTTTTTGAATTTCATGTTCAAAGCTAAATGAGGGAGGAGGATTTTGAATTTCCCTTACCTCTAAGACATGATCTTTGGCTGTTGGTGAGAGATTTTGAGTTTTCTTTTCTTTGGTGATATTTGCTTCTTCCTTAGCAGGCTTCTCTTCCATGAGGGGCTGATCATACTTCTCTTCTTTCTTTTTTGACCTGAGTTTATATTTATTGGGATGACTATAATTGGAATTCTCCCCCTTACTCAGCTCATTAATTTGAATATTCATAAGGGATTCTTCATATGCAGATTGAGTCAAATGGGGGAAAGAGGAGCTGTCTCCAAAACAATGGATTTTAGGATCAAGCTCATCTATCTCCTCTCCTTCTTCATGAGCAACAAGGTTATTTTGGAGAGGGGTTTGAATTCTTTAATCATATCTGTCTCTGTTACTCTTCTCCCTTGGAATCATATGAGGAACATTGTTATTTGGCCTCCTGAAGTTGCCTCTGTTATCAATGCTTTGGGGATTTTTGTATGTCTTCTTCCCCTCAAATTTCATCTTCTCCATTTCTGCAGTTAAGGACTTCACCATCTTGGTAAATTCATCCACTTGAGGATGAGCTATATAAGAAATAGCGGTTGAGGCCTTAGACTTTCCTTTCCCTCTGTCTCTGTCAGACTTGCTCCTGATCCTGTTAACTGCCAACACATTGGATTCTACTTCCAGAGCTGCATCTTGCAAGTTAGCCAAGGAATTATCTCTTCTTTCTCTGAGCAGGAGGCAGAAATCAGGGTCAAAAGCACTAGCATAAGTAATTTTTGCAGAGTCTTTTGAGGGTTTTATCTGAGCCAGGATCTTATTGTACATCTTATTGAATCTTTTGGAGAAGTCAGAGACATATTCTCCTTCCTTTTTTTTTTAAGGACCCAAACTCTATCATGTAATACATGAAATATTTTTTATCTCCCCACTATCTTAAGAAAGCATTATCTAGGGTTCCAATTCCAACAATAGATCCAGGGGTCATTCCCTTGAACCATTTCCTAACCTCCCCATCAAGGCTATGGACAAAAAATCTCATCCAGACATCTTCATTTTCAATGTTCAGGTTGTCTGCATAATTGTAGAAGGCAACCAGGTGCTCTTCAACAATTATGTCTTCCTCTTCAGTGAACTTAGGCATGTATTTGAGATAATCTCCAGTAGGGAGAGCATTCAAGGGCTGGGGTAGAACTAGAGGGGCATACCTCACAACCACTATGGAATCCATTCTGTTTACAGGGGGGTTAGCACCTGCCATAGGGATATTAGGTGGAGGAGAACTAGGAGGAGAAGGCTTTCGGACATGGGAAATTGGAACAGAGCTTGCGAGAGGGAAAGGAAACAATAGAGGATTCAAAGAAAAGGCTACAGGGCTTGATTCAGTAGAGGATTCTCTCTCCATAGTAGCAGCAATAGTAATAGGAGGAGTGGTAAATCTCGGAGTGGGGAAATTTTCTGTGGTCTTGGGTCTAGACCAAGGAACAACTTCAGGGGGGAAAGGAGTGATAAGGATTTCTCCCTCCAACACTAGATCAAAAGGGGAAAATTCAACAGGAACACTCCTGGAGTTTAAAGTTCTAGAAACTCTAGTAGTAAGTATGACAAGGGTGTGAGGAGCAGAAAAAGGAGTTTCTACATAAGAAGATGGGATATTATCAAAAGTACTTGTTTCAACAATAGAAGCTCCTTGTCAAGAGGCCTTTTTATTTTTGATAATATTCTCTAGGTCAGCTTCAGGCGTAGCTAGAGGCAGTTGTGGATGAGACTGCGTGTGTCTTCCTCGGGAAGACACAACTGAAACAAAAGATCTGCCACCGTGGATTCGTCACAATGGAGTCTCTAGGTGCACAACAACAATCTTGGATGGATCTGATACCTGATGCACCTTCGAAATCAGAGGCTCAATGCCATTCAATCTCAAGGAAAATATTCAACTTCGTCTTTGGCAATGATGCCAGAAATGTTAGCACTAGGAGTCACTCCTGGATTGCAGCAGGAGTAAGCTTGGTACCCATTAGTTTATATGTCATAGTTTGTTTTAAGGGGTGATCAGATAGGAGTAAACTAATAACAATATCATCCAACTCAAAAAAATGGACCAAGAAATGCATGAACAGGTGAGGTCTCGGATCTAACTTCAATCAATAAGTGTAGCAAAGGGTGAGTGGGTGAACGCAAAATAAGGAAAATATCCGGATGCAAGCTCAGCTTAAACCAGAGATTCAAACACTAGTATATGACTTCAAAGTCATAGATAAAACAACACGGTGATCAAACCTTCATCACGCCGCTATGTAACAACTTGACTGGATCTCCCATGCTCGAGTTAATTAGTGTATAAAGAAAAGAGGCAACATAAGGAATTGGTTAAAACTAGTTGCAGTGACACTGTGATCAAACCTCCATCACAATGACCAAACTGCCCCCAACTGGATCATCCATTCTCAGGAATTCTAACACATGAGTTACAAAGAGATGGGAATGAGATGATTGTCATTAAATGAGAAGTCTTAGAATACCATACATAGCCAGAGAATTAGAGGTCTCAGTAAACTTTACAATCGAGAGCTTAGCTCTACCATCGATAGATACAAAGATGGAAAAAATGCCTACATAAGCATGGAACTAGCTCAGATTCCCTGAAACAGCATCATGTCGGGAGATAAATGCTTGACGTTGAGGAGCTTCTCTGTTAGGTTGCAGATGCAGACATTGGGCAGACTTCGCATGCAGTCTTCTGATGGACGCGATATTTGTCAGAAAGGACTGACAGTCACCTTTGTGCTTGTCTTTTCAAGACTTTCCATTTAAGAGAGGAGACGATGTCTCACCCACCTTCTACATTTGAATTAACTAATTCTCAGGATTTGGAAAGACTCTGGTCAACTCTGCTCCTGCAGGACGTGGCAGTCTCCCTTTGGCTTATGCTTCTTTGCTGGGAAGCTACGAGGAGGCCCTGTTTGTTGACGTGGATGAGGATAACACAAGGCACATGAAACAAAATGGTTTAATGGGGGGGGGGGTGNTTATGACTTGGATATTATGGATATTATCTCTATCTAGTGTTTTTATTGGCAATTGATTTTTCATTTTACAAAAAGAAAAAAAGAAAAAAAAATAAATAAAAGAAAAAGAAAAGAGGGCATAAAAGAATTGAAACAAAATCCCCATGCAATAATAGTAACTTGGTCATACCTTTCAAGCATGGCCAAGTTCTTTTAAATTTTCAATGTTGATAGGTTAGTAAATAAATCTGACCAGACTGTCTAATCCTGGTCAGATAGCCCTTAGGTAGATTAGTGAATAAATCTGACCAGACTGTCTAATCCTAGTCAGATAGCCCTTAGGTAGAGTAATTTCTCAACCCAACAGTTTAATCTGGGTTAATTGTCCTAGGAATATAGGCTATCATGTAGGTTAGTTGTTTCACTTGCTTCACCCCCATGAAAACAAATTAATAAAGAGGTTACACCATGTCCCAAATGCCTAAGAATAGTTTGTTCGAAGCCCCATGGTGGTATCTCTTTGAAAGTTGAAGAAAAACCCATAAAATGCTTTATCCTAAGTTTTTTCCCCAAGCTCATATTTCTCTGCTCATGATTTATGTTACATTCACTTTCCAATGGTCCAGATCACAATGCTTAGATCAACGGCTCACAGAGCATTCTGGACCCCCCCTAGTGTTCTGCCTTTAACCAAAGGGGGGGGGTCTGGAATCGGTGATAATATTTACGCAGATCTAGACGGCCCAGAAAAGAGCGCGTGAATCCTCGGCCCACATTGGATTACGGACCCCCCCACCCGTTCTGCCTTTAACGGAGGGGGGGGGTCCAAAATTGATAATAACTTGGGCGCACATCTAGACGGCCCAGAACAAAGCGCTTAAATCTATGGTTCACATTGGATTCCAGACCCCCCTGTCTGTTCTGCCTTTAATGGAAGGGGGGGGGTTCGGAAAGGGTATTAAGGAATGTGCTAAGATCGGCGGCCAGGAAACCAGCGCGTAGATCAATGGATCAAAATGATGTTCGGACCCCCCCTGGTGTCCTGCTTTTAACCAAAGGGGGGGGGTCCGGAATAGATATTTCCTTCGGCAGGCCCCTAGTCATACGTGGCATCGGTCTATTGGTTCTCAAGTCCCATCCCTCACATGCTCTCTGACAGACCGTCACTCATGGACGTCATCCTCCACTGAGTCCACTTGTCCCACTTGTTCCCGGGGTCGTGTCCCATCCCATAACTACTGCCAGTCCCTGCTGTCAGGCCTTTACCCTTTCCATTCATGACCAGCATCCTTTGGCTACTTTTACCTCCAATCACCAGCCTCCACGTCACCCATCCGTATGCTTTGGCCACCATCATCTGCCACCTCATCCCAAGTGGCCCATTGTCCATTTATTACAGGATAACATACCCGTTATCCTGCTGACCTATCTCCCGCGCCCAACCGACCCCAATTTTTGAATAAAACTACCGTTTTCCTTTTTCATTCGTTATTCATCCATCATGCTAGAAAACTTACCTCTGATTCCTCCATTGCTTCTGCGTCGCCTTCACCCAGTCAGTCGACCCCACTAACATATTGTTTATTGCAGGTACTGTTGCTGAAATGGTGTCAAAGCCAAGACAAGCTGAAGGAGAAGAGAATCCTTTTCTTCCTCCCACTGTCGACTTGGACAAAATTTCGTTGGTTGATAAAGATCAATTGATAGCAGATACCATTTGCAGTTTTGACTTTTCTGATCTTCAGTCATAGCTCCGGGAGGTTTTCCTGGACCAGAGTGAAGAAATTGGACTCTGGGAGTCCAATTTGCCCCTGTATCTTTTTCCCCAGATTCATCAATTTCCCTGAATTTGCCCTCAAATGCCAAGCCCATTACATCCCCAACCAGAAGGCCATCATTTCTTCATCTGGAGATGTCCTCTTCTTCATCACCCCCGAAGATATTGACCAGATGATGCAAATTCCCCGTGCTGAATCTGTGTCCCTATTCAATTTAGAAATCCTCACTGAACTATATCAGAAAATGACATTCCCTCAGAGAGCTCAGATCTTTGAGCTTTTCCTTCCCACTTCCTCTCAACTCCCTTCCACCAACCCCCCTTACCCTTCTTCCATGTTCTCCACCAAAGGAAATCAAATCATTTCCTCCCTTTGTGCCCTGCTTGGTTACTATTCTGATCAATGGGTAGATGAGCCCATCCTGGGTTTTCTGTCCATTTTCTCAAATGATGAACAACCCACCACACAGTTCGACTATAGCACCTTCTTGGCCGATAATATTCACGAACAATTTGTGAATTTTTCCACAGAGGGCATGTTCAGATATTCTTCCATACTGGCTTACATGTTCGTCTACTTTCAAGCCGACAGGTTCAGTTTCTCCATGCAGAAGATGGACACGGATGGAAGGCCCCAACCAGTCACAGCATGGACTTCTCTTCTGAAACATAACTCAGCTGAATACGAATTCAAAGCGTTTGTTGATCAGTTTTACCACCCTGTGGTAAGCATGTTGAGTGGCAGGCCTGAGCCATGAATAAATGATAAAGTCTAGAGAATTCTACATCTCTCGGACAATGCAAAGACAAGAGACTGGTATTTATATCAGAACCACACTGAAATCAGAGTTTTCAGGTGCAAATTGGCACCTTACAAACTCCCTCAATATGTGCCGGTAAGGATTTTTGCATTAGAATATATTAGGCAGATAATGAATTCAGATGACATTCATTTTGTTTCCCTGAAGAAAAAACAACAGTTGAGAATCAAGGGGCAGATTGGTTCTTTCATCAGCAATAGCCGAGGCGTAGGAGAAGAAGCAGATAGAATGTTGAAGGAGATGAAATTCTCTATGAGTTTCACCTGGCACTATGATCCATGTGGGATCATTTTGGAAATGAGGGTGAAAAACAAGAATGTCCCATATGCTCATGATTCCAAGCCAGAGATCGAGAAATTTGTAAATCAGACAGTATGGGTGCCCGACACTTTGATGGACGTGGAACAACAAGTTGAAGTGGAACATCAGGTTCCCTTGACGAGTGTGCCACCCACTACCACACCTCAGGTCCCCAAGGAGAAGAGGCCCCGACAGGAGTCATCTCCTCCTGTAACAGAGGTGTCATCAGAGGAATTCCAAATGCACTCCAAGAAGCCAAAGACAGTTTTAACGCCTGGCGCGATTGTAGAACAGGAAGTTTCGACTACCACAATAACTACCACAAGGGTCAATCCAGTCACCCTACCTTTCGGCTCGAGTCAGCATAAGGCAATAAAAACAACAATAAAATCCACAGATTCTCCCTTAGATACTCAGCCAAGTAAAACTGGTCCCAAGTTGGGCATTTTTGAAAAGTATGAATTGATCAAGAAGAAGAACCAGACACTCACTAGTAGTACTTATGCCCAGTTTAGGAAACAATCATCCACATCTCAGCACAGGCTTCTTTCGGCATTTGACATAGAGAAAGGTAGGATGCACATGGCTTACCTCCAAGCACAGGTGCCGGATCCCAAGGTGATCTCAGACTACAAAAGGGCCACTTTTGAGTTCCAGGCAAAGGATGTGCATCCAACAGATCAGATGGATCTGCACAAACAAATAGGGGAGATGATTTTTCACACATTAGCTCATGCTTCAACATCTGCAGCAAAATATCTGGTATCCTTGAACAATGCTCAGACGCAACTTAAGATGGAGAAAATATCATCTTTCGCGAAATACAACAGAATCAAAATGTTGGAGGAGCCGGTCCTCAAGATCGGTTATGACCCTGCGAATGTCAAGGCTGCGGAAGAGATGATAAAAAATAAAAATGCTGACATCGCATATTTAAGAAAACAACTTTAGCTCCCACCCACGGAGGACTCACAGGTAAAGGAGATAGCAGAAAAGGAAGGTGAAAAGGATGAGATGCTAAAGTTACTCATGGAGTAGAATACTCAACTAAAAGAGATGGAGTCTGAAATGGAGAGACTCCTAAAGGAGAAAGAGCAGATGAAGGCAATGGAAGGCATTCCATTGAGTGCTATCCCAATTGTAGGATTGAGCACAGCAATAGTGATAGCCATTCCATCTGCAACACCAGTGCCACTACCAGAAGGAACAACAGACCTTGCCAAGTCCATGGAGAGGATGAACCTGCAAGAGACAGAAATTAGTAGGCTTAATAAAGAAGTGGAGAACCTCCAAGAACTCAAGACTTCTTTCCAGATAAGCCTATCCAAAGAAAAGTAGGTGAATGAGCAGATCAGGAAGGAGTTACAACAGCTCCAAAAGCAGACAATGGTAGGGAAAACTTTTGCTGAGGTCAAAGAAATTGTATGGACAAATATTTCCAAGTCCATAAATGAAATCTGGCCAATGATTCAAATCATGTTTGAATAGAATGAGTTGCTCCAGAGGAGCAAACAGGCTGTTGAGAAAATTAGAGTGGAGCTGAGAGACATGCCAGCACAAGGAAATGAAATCATTAGGTTCTTGAATTCCAAGACCAGAGAGGAACTAGAAGAACTAAAGATCAAGGACAGGACATAAACTATACTTGAGGTAAAAAGAGTTCTAACCAAAAGAAGTCTAATGCTTCATCTTGAGGAGAAGGTTCAAGTCATGGATCAAGGAGTACATAAGTTTTTCAATAAGATAGATGTTCTCCAAAAGAAGGGCCTACCTGGTCTGAAGGTCATTAATGACAAATTAATGACACTCCCTGATTACAAGAAAAGGTTGATTGAAGTGTCTAAGGATAGTTCCAAGTTCGCAGGGATACAGGGGAGCATCACAGGCAAAGAATTCATGGATGCCCTGCAGTTGGATATTAGTATCCAACAAGAGATTAAACACATATTCATCATCAAGCCTACTTTTTCTAAATATACAGAAATGGATGAAGTGTATCGGAGATTACTTAAAGTCACAGTGCCAGGTCATCTCAGATGGGAAGAACTATGTGATCTACTAGATTAGTAGATGAGCTGTCACAATCCAGTCACCTGTCCATTCAGAAGAGGTTGCGAAGGCACCTCGCCAATGGCCTACCCCAGAAATTCCGCATACAGTTGTATCGGGTCATCAATCAATTTTGATTAGTTAAGTTAGTTAGACTAAAAATAGTATGAGCACATCCTGATCAGTTATGACAGGAACATTTGTATTTTGAATTATAAATACTTCATCTTTCGAAGTACTGAGGGTTTTTGATTCGCACACCCTATTGCTATCAAACTGTACTATTTTTGAAGAGATCTGCCATTAATAAAGAAGAGGCACTTTTATAGGATTCTTGCGTATGTTCACTGGTGATGTTGATTTTCTAAGTTGAATGTTTTCCTTTCTCTGTAATCATTTTATTTTCTGAAACTAATCTTTATGAATAGTGTAATGTTGCAGGATTTATCTTTGATACCCTGTTTTCGATTCTAAAGATTTAAATATTTATCTTCTAATATCTTCAATTAAGAAATTCTTAACTGCTTGTTAGTTGAAGTTATTTTCCTCATCTGTTCTTCCGTCCATCATTTTAAATTACTAAAGATCCAGTGAGTGTATTATCTCGCCCTGTGAAGGTTTTCTTTGGCATTTATGGTTGAATCTAATACCTGATTGAATACAGACCCCATAGCCCAATGGATGTGTAGACTGTCTCAACCAATTTAAAAAAAAACTCTTTGACAACAAAACCTACAGTTTCTTTACCTAGCCTAATATCTTAAATAAAAAACAAATCTAAATCATATAGAGAGATCCCTGTCTGAAGCTGGAAGGGCTAGATCCCAACTTTAAAACCGGTTGGATAAGGTTACCTTTGTAGATTTCTTCTCTTTCAACCTCTAGGAAATTTACCAAGTGCTAAAATAATTGGCAACTCCACTGGGGATGAACTAAAATTGACAATCTCACGTTTTTTTTCCTCTAAAAAGAATGTTTCATTCTGCGAAGAAAGTAATGTTTAGAGGTTGATTAACTCTGTATATATTATTTTCAGAATCATAAAAATAAAAATATATATATATAAAAAAAAAAGAGTTCTGGCTCCCAAGAAGGTTCACACTCGATCTCATCCAGACCTAGAACCCTCTACAGTGATAGATAATCCCGAACAGTTTCTCAGGCGAAAGACCTTAGCTACTAGTTCAGTGAGTTATACGCCCCATCATAAGTCTCCTTCCTTTTCCGGAGAACCAGATACCTTTCAAAGCCTTGATCTTGATCCCTTTCCGCAACGAAACCTGGTTAGAACACGGTCTGAAACCTTTGTGTCTAAGATCGTCTTTGACCCAACTGTGTTGCAACCCCAAACCCCTGAGGTCTTGTCTCCTATGACTAAACTACAAATCACTATCTCATCACCGCCCAGTCCTTTATCGTTCTCATCTTCAGTCGCTACCTCTCCTACCATCCAGATCGTCGTCCCACCTCCTCCACTCATCATGGCAGCTCGGTATGCCCCTTTGGTGCTGGCTGCACCACTACATGCCATGCCCCAAGACTACCAGACTAGACTTCCGCAGTTCGATGCAACCGGAACATTAAACGCACAACAACATGGGGATAAAATGAACGACCACTTTGATTTGCAAGAAGTTGATGAAGTCGACGTTCAAATGAGACTTTTCGCCCAGAGTCTGACAGGAGATGTCAAGAAATGGTTCAAAGATTTACCCGCCACATCAATCCCTGACCTTTTCGCGTTCCAAAGAATTTTTCTTGACAGATGGGAGGTAAAGAAAAACCCTCTTCAAATACTGTCAGAATATGAGAACATAAAAGGAAATCAAGGTGAGACGGTCCAAGATTATTGCACCCGTTTTAACAACTTGTATAATGCAATCCCAACTGAAATCAAACCTCCCCAGGGTTTGGCATTGATTAAATTCCCTGATGGATTCGATGCTAACATGTCTTACCAATTAAGAGAAAGAAATGATGCCACCCTTGAAGACATGCAGAAAAGTGCTATTAGTGTGGAGGATAATCTGTTGGCGAAAAGGGCACTTCAAAGGACATAAAGGAGAGTCACTATCAAAGAAGAACCTTCCATGTCTACCACAGATTCCAGATTAGATTCTTTGACCAGAGTAGTGGAACTAATGATGGAAAGATTCACTGTGTCAGACAGAAATCCTCCCAGAGACAACGCACCTGCTCCTCAGATTCGAAACCCCAATTTTAGAAGAAACCCTCCTCAAATCAGGCAAAGAGATCAAAGAGATCAAAGAAATCAAAGAGATCAAAGAGATCAAAGGGATCAGAGAGGTCCTGATCAGCCGATCAGTCCTCCCTTGCAAGAAAACTATGCTAATGAAGGGGGGGAAGTAATTGAGGAATTGGAGGACACTCATATCAACCTCATAGGAATTCACGACAACGAGGCCATTTTCCTTACTCAAGAAGAGCAGGAACTGTTTCTGTTAAATCAGACAAAGGTAAGTGAGGAGGCCGAGGATGCAGAAAAATAGGCCTTTGAAAATTCTATTTTGGAGGTGAACCGTCAATACAATCTGCGAAGTAAGAAGACATCAGGAAATTCCTCAAAAAAGACGACCGAAACGCAGAAGGTAGCTGAGACTGAGAAAACCTTGGAGCCGACTACTGCTGAAAAAACTCCTGAGAAGACCACTGCTGAAAAGTCTTCTGAGAAGGGTAAAACTGATGCTCTGGTGAAGAAAAACATCACCATACTGAAAAGACCAGCACAGCCTGAAGTTTCACCTGTTAATCCACCCAGTACTTCTGAGTGGAAGAATATGGTGGACCAACCAGAATCAATGAGTCAGACCCGAACTCCTGTGCCTTTTAGCCTGGAGGGAGAATTGGCCAAAATTAAAATTCCTATCCCACTTACAGAGTTGATGAGCAGAGGCAGTTATCGTTCACAGGTACTAAAAGCATTAGCCATTGAACCTGACATAGGCACCAAGGCCTTGACTATTGGATCAGTGACTCATTCAGACACCATGAACCTTACTGACGATCATCCCAAACTCCTCTTCGGACCCGAAGTAGATGGTCGAGATGATACCAGTGATGTAGATGCCTTTTACATCAGTTTGAACATACACGATTTGATATTGCATAACGCCATGCTGGATTCAGGTGCCTCACATAATCTGATGCCTAAAGCAGTAATGGAAAAACTAGGATTGGAGGTCATTAGGCCTTACAAATATCTACACTCATTTGACTCCAGTAAAGTCAAATGTATTGGTCTGATTAAGGACCTCTGCATCACCCTAGTTCAGATCCCTTCGAAAAGCATGGTAATGGACGTGGTGGTTGCAGACATCCCACCAAAGTATGGTATGTTTCTATCCCGGTCTTGGGGAGCTAAGTTGAAAGGAACCCTACAGCTAGATATGTCTTACGCCACTATCCCAGTGTTTGGACAACAGAGGAGGTTATACAGAGAAACACTGATGAAGTACATGGTCAGTAGCAGGGAGAAACCTCACAATTACCCCCTCTACTCTGCTCATTCCGATTTATATTGGTTCATCTTGTATAATGATGGTGATACTGAAGAGCCAGATATTCAGCTGATGGAAGATGTATCTAGCCAAGATGAAGGCCCCGAAAATGGTGAGGTAGCTAAGATGAAGAACGTGATAACCGAAGAGTTCCCTGCTGATTTCTGGAGTATGGATTTTGATGGAGCTGTGAGTAAAGAAGGAGCAGGAGTTGGAGTCTGGCTGCATAACCATCAAAACAGGTATTCAAAAAATCACTCCTATAAATTAAACTTCCAATGCACTAACAACATTGCCGAGTACGAAGCTTTAATGCTTGGTCTGAAGCTGTTGAAAAAAGTTGGTGCTAAGCAAATAATGGTAAGGGGTGACTCTGAATTAATAATCAAACAAATTAAAGGTGAGTATGCTGCTAAACACCCGTGCATTAGAGCCTACAGGAATGTTGTTCTTGATGCTTTGATTTTAATGAAGTTGACTTGCAGGTAATGCCGAGAGGATAGAATATTCTGGCCGACGAATTAGCTACGTCAGCTGCTTCCTGCAAGATTCCTTTCCGCCAAACTCACCCATACACTGTTGAAGTGAAATACAGACCGACAGTGCCCGATAATATTAGGTACTGGCAAGTGTTTGGAAATGACAATTAGATAGAGGACTTTCTGCAATGTAAGAACGATTTTGAATGTACAAACATAGATTTAGAAAATGAAAACGAGAATGTAAATAATTTTGAGTTTGAAATAGATAGTGTGAATACTGTAAATACGGTAGATACAGAAGATACAGTAGATTCAAGAGAGTTAGGGGATGACGAAATGGATGCCGATGTTTTACAATTGAAAAGCAATGTTTTACCTAGAGGGCTTGTCCCTTTAGAAGATCTGTTTGACAGTGACGATGTAGCTAAGAAACCAAAAATAGAAGCCCATGGGCAAGAG
>SNQJ01S0182859.1:0-19075 GCA_010110895.2 Picea sitchensis | reverse complement strand
CTGCCACCTCATCCCAAGTGGCCCATTGTCCATTTATTATAGGATAACATACCCGTTATCCTGCTGACCTATCTCCTGCGCCCAACTAACCCCAATTTTTGAATAAAACTACAGTTTTCCCTTTTCATTCATTATTCATCCATCGCGCCAGAAAAATTACCTCTAATTCCTCCATTGCTTCCGCGTCACCTTCACCCAGTCAGTCGACCCCACTAACATATTGTTTATTGCAGGTACTGTTGCTGAAATGGTGTCAAAGACAAGACAAGATGAAGGAGAAGAGAATCCTTTTCTTCCTCCCCCTGTCGAACTGGACAAAATTCCCTTGGTCGATAAAGATCGATTAATAGCAGATACCATTTGCAGTTTCGACTTTTCTGATCTTCAGTCGTGGCTCCGGGAGGTTTTCCTGGACCAGAGTGACGAAATTGGACTCTAGGAGTCCAATTTGCCCCTGTATCTTTTTCCCCAGATTCATCATTTCCCCAAATTTACCCTCAAATGCCAAGCCCATTACATCCCCGACCAGAAGGCCATCGTTTCTTCATCTGGAGACATCTTCTTCTTCATCATCCCTGAAGATATTGACCAGGTGATGCAAATTTCCGGTGCTGAATCTGCGTCCCCATTCAATTTAGAAATCCTCACTGAACTATATTAGAAAATGACATTCCCTCAGAGAGCTCAGATCTTCAAGATTTTCCTTCCCACTTCCGCTCAACTCCCTTCCACCAACCCCCCTTACCCTTCTTCCATGTTCTCCACCAAAGGAAATCAAATCATTTCCTCCCTTTGTGCCCTTCTTGGTTACTATTCTAATCAATGGGTAGATGAGCCCATCCTGGGTTTTCTGTTCATTTTCTCAAACGATGAACAACCCACCACACAGTTCAACTACAACACCTTCTTGGCCAATAATATTCAAGAAAAATTTGTGAATTTCGCCACAGAGGGCATGTTTAGATATTCTTCCATACTGGCTTACATGTTCGTCTACTTTCAAGGCAACAGGTTCAGTTTCTCCATGCAGAAGATGGATGCGGACAGAAGGCCCCAGCTAGTCACAACATGGACTTCTCTTCTAAAACATAACTCAGCTGAATATGAATTCAAAGCGTTCATTGATCAGTTTTACCACCCTGTGGTAAGCATGTTGAGTGGTAGGCCTGAGCCACGAATAAATGATGAAGTCCAGAGAATTCTGCATCTCCCGGACAATGCAAAGACATGAGACTGTTATTTATATTAGAACCACACTAAAATCAGAGTTTTTGGGTGTGAATTGGCACCTTACAAACTCCCTCAATATGTGCCGGTAAGGATTTTTGCATTAGAATATATTAGGTAGATAATGAATTCAGATGACATTCATTTTGTTTCCCTGAAGAAAAAACAACAGTTGAGAATCAAGGGGCAGATTGGTTCTTTCATCTGCAATAGCCGAGGCGCAGGGGAAGAAGCAGATAGATTGTTGAAGGAGATGAAATTCTCTACGAGTTTCACCTGGCACTATGATCCATGCGAGATCATTTCGAAAATGAGGGTGAAAAACAAGAATGTTCTGTATGCTCATGATTCCAAGCCAGAGATCGAGAAATTTGCAAATTAGACAGTATGGGTGCCCGACACTTTGATGGACATGGAACATCACGTTGAAGTGGAACATCAGGTGCCCTCGACGAGTGTGCCACCCACTACCACACCTTAGGTCCCCAAGGAGAAGAGGCCCCGACAGGAGTCATCTCCTCCTGTAACAGAGGTGTCATCAGAGGAATTCCAAATGCATTCCAAGAAGCCAAAGACAGTTTTAACACCTGGCGCGACAGTAGAACAGGAAGTCTCGACTACCACAGTAACTACCACAAGGGTCAAGCCAGTCACCCTACCTTTCAGCTCGAGTCATCATAAGGCAATAACAACATCAATAAAATCCACAGATTCTCCCCTAGATACTCAGCCAAGTAAAACTAGTCCCAAGTTGGGCATTTTTGAAAAGTATGAATTGATCAAGAAGAAGAACCAGACACTCACTAGTAGTACTTATGCCCAGTTTAGGAAATAGTCGTCCACAGCTCAGCACAGGCTTCTTTCGGCATTTGACACAGAGAAAGGTAGGATGCACATGGCTTACCTCCAAGCACAGGTGCCGGATCCCAAGGTGATCTCAGACTACAAAAGGGCCACTTTCGAGTTCCAGGCGAAGGATGTGCATCCAGCAGATCAGATGGATCTGCACAAACAAACAGGGGAGATGATTTTTCACACATTAGCTCACGCTTCAACGTCTGCAACAAAATATCTAGTATCCTTGAACAATGCTCAGATGCAACTTAAGATGGAGAAAATATCATCTTTCGCAAAAGACAACAGAATCAAAACGTTGGAGGAGCTAGTCCTCAAGATCGGTTATGACCCTGTGAACATCAAGGCTACAGAAGAGATGATAAAAAAGAAAAATGCTGACATCGCATCTTTAAGAAAACAGCTGAAGCTCCTGCCCACAGAGGACTCACAGGCAAAGGAGATAGTAGAAAAGGAAGGTGAAAAGGATGAGATGCTAAAGTTACTCATGGAGCAGAATGCTCAACTAAAAGAGATGGAGTCTGAAATGGAGAGACTCCTAAAGGAGAAAGAGTAGATGAAGGAAATGGAAGGCATTCCATTGAGTGCTATCCCAATTGCAGGATTGAGCACAGCAACAGTGACAACCATTCCATCTGCAACACCAGTGCCACTACCAGAAGGAACAACAGACCTTGCCAAGTCCATGGAGAGGATGAACCTGCAAGAGACAGAAATCAACAAGATTAAGAAAGAAGTGGAGAACCTCCAAGAGATCAAGACTTCTTTCCAGACAAGACTATCCAAAGAAAAGCAGGTGAATGAGAAGATCAGGAAGGAGTTACAGCAGCTCCAAAAGTAGACAATGGCAGGGAAGACTTTGGCTGAGGTCAAAGAAATTGTATGGACAGATATTTCCAAGTCCATAAATGAAATCTGGCCAATGATTCAAATCATGTTTGAATAGAATGAGTTGCTCCAGAGGAGCAAACAGGCTGTTGAGAAAATCAGAGTGGAGCTGGGAGACATGCCAGCGCAAGCAAATGAAATCATCAGGTTCCTGAATTCCAAGACCAGAGAGGAACTAGAAGAACTAAAGATCGAGGACAAGATAGAAACTATACTTGAGGTAAAAAGAGTTCTAACCAAAAGAAGTCTAATGCTTCAACTTGAGGAGAAGGTTCAAGTCATGGATCAAGGAGTACATAAGTTTTTCAATAAGATAGATGTTCTCCAAAAGAAGGGCCTACCTGGTCTGAAGGTCATTAATGACAAATTAATGACACTCCCTGATTACAAGAAAAGGTTGACTTAAGTGTCTAAGGACAGTTCCAAGTTCGTAGGGATACAGGGGAGCATCACAGGAAAAGCATTCATGGATTCCCTACAGTTGGATATTAGTATCCAACATGAGATTAAACACATATTCATCATCAAGCCTACTTTTGCTAAATATACATACATGGATGAAGTGTATCGGAGATTACTTAAAGTCACAGTGCCAAGTCATCTCAGATGGGAAGAACTGTGTGATCTACTAGATTAGTAGATGAGCTATCACAATCCAGTCACTTGTCCAGTCAGAAGAGGTTGCGAAGGCACCTCACCAATGACCTACCCCAGAAATTCCGCATACAGTTGTATCGGGTCATCAAGCAGTTTTGATTAGTTAAGTTAGTTAGACTAAAAATAGTATGAGCACGTCATGATCAGTTATGATAGAAACGTTTGTATTTTGAATTACAAATACTTCATCTTTCTAAGTACTGAGGGTTGTTGATTCGCACACCCTATTGCTATCAAACTGTACTATTTTTGAAGAGATCTGCCATTAATAAAGAAGAGGCACTTTTACAGGATTCTTGCGTATGTTCACTGGTGATGTTGATTTTCTAAGTTGAATATTTTCCTTTCTCTGTAATCATTTTGTTTTCTGAAACTAATCTTTATGAATAGCGTAATGTGGCAGGATTTATCTTTGATACCCTGTTTCCGATTCTAAAGATTTAAATATTTATCTTCTAATATGTTCAATTAAGAAATTCTTAACTGCTTGTTAGTTGAAGTTATTTTCCTCATCTGTTCTTCCGTCCATCATTTTAAATTACTAAAGATCCAGTGAGTGTATTATCTCACCCTGTGAAGGTTTTCTTTGGCATTTATGGTTGAATCTAATACCTGATTGAATACAGACCCCATAGCCCAATGGATGTGTAGACTGTCTCAACCAATTAAAAAAAAAACTCTTTGACAACAAAACCTATAGTTTCTTTACCTAGCCTAATATCTTAAATAAAAAACAAAGCTAAATCATATAGAGAGATCCCTCTCTAAAGCTGGAAGGGCTAGATCCCAGCTTTAAAAGCAGTTGGATAAGGTTACCTTTGTAGATTTCTTCTCTTTCAACCTCTAGGAAATTTACCAAGTGCTAACAGGGGGGACACAAGAAGTGGCGATTTAACCTGTGTGGAATGGGAGTGAGGGGAGGGGAGGCCATGTGGACAGGAACAACAGAGGGAAAGCGATTAGGTGAACGAGTGCTAATACCTGTGGATGCTGAGGTGGAGGTAGTAGGTGACAAAGACATGGGGTATAGGTACCAAGAGAAAGAGGGATGAAAGAAAAGAGGACACGACACTTGGAAAGGTAGAGGACGGGTGTATGGTGGTGACTTGGTGAGGAAGGAGGATGTGATGGCGAAGGGAGAGTGGAGACAATTGGTTAGGGAATAGGTGATTGGGAGTGGGAGACACATGACATGAGGTGAGAGGACGATGAGCAATGTCAAGACGGTGATAGGCTAGGAAGATGATGAGTGGGGGACAGATGGAAGGATAGGGCTATTGGGCAGGCTTTGGAGGCAGGTGTCAGGATAGTGAGGGGCCTGCGTGTGAACTAGTTAATTTCGGACCCCCCCCCCCTTATGTTAAAGGCATAAAAATAGGGGGGGTCCAGAATCAGACCTTGTCCATAGATCTGGGCACTTTAATCCTAGGCATTCAAACTTGCGCAACACCATATCAGACCCCCCCCCCTACACTAAAGGAAGAATGATAAGGGGGGTCCAGAATTAGACCTTGTCCATAGATCTGGGTGCGTGGATCACGACCGCCCAGATATATTCCCATTTAAAATCATATGCGGCTACTCACGAAACTTAGGACAAGTGGGTTTTTGACCCGCTTTTGTCATTTTTTCTGCCAAAGGGGGCATTCGCTAGGAAAACACCCCCTTTACAACTTTATGTGATAACACTTGTCATAAACAGTTTAAAGTCTACGAAATGGATGTCAAGTCATCTTTTCTAAATGGAGATCTAAAAGAAGAATTCTATATGGAACAACCAGAGGGTTTCCAACTGTCAGATAACTCTGAATTTGTTTGCAAGCCAAAGAAAGACTTATATGGGTTGAAACAAGCTCCTCATGCCTGGTATCACAGACTGTATATGTATATACAAGATAAACGGTTCAAGAGAGGAACAATTGAAAAAAATCTATATATCAAAACAGATGGTAATGATCTTCTCATTGTGTTGGTCTATGTAGATGACATCATCTTCAGTAGTAATAATGCTTCATTGGTAAAATGGTTTTCTTCTGCCATGCAGTCTAAATTTGAAATGTCTATGATAGGGGAACTGCCATTTTTTCTTGGCCTACAAATTACTCAGAGGTCTGAAGGAATATTTATTTCTCAAGGAAAATATCTAAGAGAAATGTTGAAAAGATTTCAAACAGAATATTCTAAACCTATGAGCACACCTATGGTCACTGGATGTAAGTTAAGCAAGGATGATGATTCTCTTAATGTTGATTAGAGTTCATATAGGTGTATTATAGGTAGCCTATTGTACATCATAACATCCCGTCCAAACATAATGCACACTGTTGGAATGGTAGGAATGTATTAGGCCGCACCTAAATAGAGTCATTTGTTAGCTGTCAAAACAATATTCAGATACTTGAAAGGAACAATGGACTATGGCCTATGGTATCCTAGGAATAAGAATTTTCAACTATCAGTCTATTCAGATGCTGATTGGGCTAACTGCGTGGATGAAAGGAAAAGCACGAGTGGAGGCGCATTCTTCTTAGGAGATTCCCTTGTATCATGGTTGAGAAAGAAGCAAGGTTCCATTTCCTTGTCAACTACAGAAGATGAATACGTTGTAGCTGCCACATGTTGTACCCAAGTATTGTGGATGATTCAGACACTTGCAGACTTGGAGGTAAAATATACTGCACCAATCCCAATTCATTGTGATAATACCAATGAAATCAGTCTGTCAAAGAACCCTGTGTTTCACTCCAATACCAAGCATATACCCATCAAGTATCACTTCTTGAGGGAACATGTGACCAACACTATTGTTTCTTTGCATTATATTCCTTCCAAAGATCAGATTGCTGATATCTTCACTAAACCACTTGAAAAATATCAGTTTGAGTATCTACGCAAGAAGTTGGGCATGAACCCATTATCAACCTAAGAGAGTCCATCCTGTCAGGGGGAGTATGTATTGGTTGAATATATGATACCTCCAAAAAATACTGCAATAGCTCAGGGGGAGCATGTTTTCTTTGACATTGATGTCAAAGGGATAGAAAACGAGTGGTCCAGATGCTATAGTTGAAGAATAGCGCAACCTTTCAGGGTTGCCATAAATGCCAAAGGGGGAGATTGTTGGCATGTTTATAGGAATAATGTGCTTGTCATTGATGGTAGGAACAAAAAAACCAATGGCATGATTACATGCAGAGTGTGCAATGACGAAAAATAGGAAAGCTACAATGATAGCAACGAGAATGATGAGCACATGAGAAATTGTTGTCTACAAAGCTCAAGACGAATAGCGCAGAGTCACACATAGAGTGAAAGTGTGTGCCAAGGCTGAGGTTAACTCATTGCCAAAGCTTAGGAGAGATAGCATTCTCAAGAACTTAGATGAATCACATAAATCCTTGGAGGGAGAAACGTCGATAGCTGTGCACCACTAGATTCAGAAAAATTGCGAGGAGGATAAGGTCGAGAATCTATCCAACACTTGGAAGCTCAGGAGAGATAAGAGCCTTTTGTCTCAGGGAATATTGAACCGTTGATTTGGCACCCATGGATATTGGGAAATCGGGAATCAGGAGAATAGAGGTGAGCCAACCTCCATAGTCGTGAAACGCAAAATCCTGATCAGCGAGAGAGTTGATCTGAGCCGTTAGATCATGGGGAACGTGAGCCATTGATTTGGCACCCGTGGATATCAGGAAAATGAGAGTTAGGAGAAGGGAGATGAGTAGTCCTCCAACTCCATGAAATATGAAATCATGATGATATTTGAGCCATTGGATCCATAGGACACGTGGTGGGAGATCAACATTTCGTTGACTCACAAATCAGGAAAGTCAAAGGCAGAGTTGCAGGAACTTGTGAGGTTCTAGTTCACGATTTGATCATAGCTGTTGGATCACAGAGGGCTATGGGATGTTGATCTGGAGTGGGTTTTAGAAAATTGAAAGTCATGAGAAGGGAGGTGAGTAGTCCTCCAACTTCGCGAAACGCGATGTCTCGACGAGATCTGGATCGTCGGATCTGGAGATCATACAATGAAAATTAGATTAGGGAGATCTACGTCAACAGATTACATTAGAAAATATCATCCTCAAGGACATATGGAAGACCACATCAGCAAGGACACATGGCAGACCACATCAACAAGGACACGTGGTATAATCAGACAATGACAAGTGTCAAGTTGATTCAACATTTCAAGTATGTGGAAATCACAAATCTAAGTGACACATGGCAGCTTCTCGACTTATGACACATCATTGAGTGACGCAAGAGTTACGTCACTCCAGGAGTTTTTCTTTGAGAGTTTTACCATCAGTACTCACCAAAAGACAAGAAGTCCCGAATACCGAAGACTCAAAGTAGATACAAGTCATATGATATGAAGATCACTTTGGGTGTATTCTCGATCATTGATCATGTAGTAGGATATGTGTCAACGGATCGTGAATTCGAGGCGAAACTTCTCTCGAAAAACATGAATTCATAAGGGAATTACCAAGAATTCATAAGGACCTTCATGATTTCGGAAAACAGTCTTTGGAATATTTGCTTCATTCATCTGAATCTAGTGATAGCCCGAACGAAGATCCAATTTTGTGAATATACGGGTGCCTTGGAGTTCATCCATCATATAATCAATGACATGAATGGAAAACGTGTCCTTAATGGTCGATTTATTAAGGGCGCAAAAATTTAGACACATGTGCCAAGAAACTTATTTTTTTAAGACCATCACAATTGGGGATGAATATGGTATGGTACTTGAGCGAATGACACCAGCCTCTAGTAGTTCCTACACTATTTTTTCTATTTCAATTTTTTGAGAAAATGGATACCTTTAGGGGCATACATTGGGGGGATGACTTTCTGGAAGGAGAGGGATGTTATGATCATGTTCACCCCTGGAGGGAGGTAAGCCTATGGGTGTCTCAAAAACCTCGTGGTGCTTTTCCAAGACTAGTTTTAGATCAAGATGGATTGCTGGGGATGATTGATAACTTACTTGGATATCATTAAGTTGATCAATCACACCATGGTGGCCTTTCTTCAGGAGTTTCTCCATCCGGTGAGAATTGATAATTTATGGGGAGTCAACTTGTAGGCCCTAGAGGGTATATGTTTGAGAATATTGAGTAAATCTCATATATAACTCTTGATAATCCATGGTAATCAGTCCTAGATTGCGAATCCATTCAACACCCAAGAAAATATCACAACCTCCCATGGCAATGGAAAACACGTGAGTCTTCAGGTGATAATCACCCATTTGGAGTTTGAAATTCTCATAGAGATCCCCACATTTCATTGTACCACCATTATCTATGAGAATTTTAAAATTAGAAATTTGTCTCACAAAGCAATTGACATCCTAAATGACCCTACAATGAATAAAATTTCGGGTTCTACCACTGTCAATCAACACCATGACTATCTGATGTTTGATGTAGCCCTTTATTTTAAATGTCCGAGGAGAAAAAATACCCACAAGGGAATGGAGAGATATGACAGGTTGCTTCGGTTCCACAAGATATGTGATTGGATTATGGATGGGGGAAGTGAATGGTGAATCCTCGGAGTCTATGGATTCACCTAATGGGTTTTCCTTGACGGAGGTGGCCGCTGACCCATCAATTTGGAAGAAATTTTGTTCATGACATTTATGTCCTGGAGAATACTTTTCATCACATTAATAACAAAGTCCTTGCTTTCGAGGTTCAACTATTTCTGCTGGAGATACCTTTTGGAATTTAAAAGTTTGGGTTGGAAAAGGAGTAGCCTCTAGACACGGGTGGTTGGGAATTGCAGAATGAAGGGGTTGGGCATGAATAATTGTCTCAACATCCAATGCTTTTCAGCCATGTAACCGGATGGTGCATGCAAACATGAACCAAAATGGCGTACTTTAAGACACTGATAAAAAATTCAAGATATAACTCATTTGATAAGCCTTTTGTTTTGATATCCAACTATTCAAATGTGATGATGAAGTTTGCTGCTGACCCTGTTTTTTTCAGCTTGGTGAGATGTCCCAAAAAATGAGATTCCTTATCAAAACAACTACAAACTGCATTGGTGAACATGGTCCAAGTTGGTTGTCTTGGATAGAGTTTCTTATGCCATTTCCACCATTTCCATAATTATTGATCCAGGTATAGAACCCCCACATGGAGTTTGGTCTCATTATCCCAAATATTATGGAGAGAGAAGTAGGGTTCCATTTGGGATACCCACTTGGTCAAGTCTGATCCATCAAATTTGTGCATCTCAACTTTGGGAACCTTATTCCACGAATTTGGAGAACCCCAAGGGGAGTGGGAAGGATGACTATGGTAATAATGGGAAGAGTAAGGAGCCTCATGATGGTACTCTGGGTGCTTACAGTTGATGTGTGAAACAAGGTTATTGAATTCCTTGGTGAGTAAGTTTATTTTATGGGTGAGGGTTTCCAAGCTTTGGTCGAGGGAGTTCATGCGTTGTTTCAGGTCGTCGGACATTTGGTTTACCTTAGTGTTCAAATATTCTAGGTTCTGAGAGTGGGTGGTAGGGGCCATTGGTGAGGCTGAGGTAGAATGATACCAAAATTATTAGCATGAGATAGGGAGTCTGGTGGGATAGTTGGAAAATGAGGGTGGTGGGAAGGGGCGTCGGTGTTGGTTGTGGAGCCTGATTATCTTCCTGATGCAGAGGTCCTTTGCTTTCAGCCGTGTCTATACCCCATGAAGTATTTACACCCCAGAAGGCGGTTTATACCCCCATGAAGCATTTACACCCCAAAAATATGTACACTCCTCCACACCCGGAGTGCGGGGGGGTACCCCCTCAAGGGTCTGTGGGTGCGGGGGCAGC
Source organism: Picea sitchensis (assembly GCA_010110895.2). NCBI lineage: Eukaryota > Viridiplantae > Streptophyta > Pinopsida > Pinales > Pinaceae > Picea > Picea sitchensis. The sequence goes on along the minus strand of SNQJ01S0182859.1, from coordinate 8,599 downwards.
GGGTTCTGGCTAAGTCTCCGAAGGAAAATTGCCTTATAAAGTATATTGTATTTCATTGTAACGACCATTCATTATAAGGTCGTGATCTAATGAGATTATGTTAGGGTTTTTGCTCAGGAAGGCAACCTCTTTTATGAGGGAAATGTATTGCGTATATGTACGAGGGTGAATATTGTATCTCTAGAGGATAATCGCGAGAGAAAGAAGAGGAAGTTACAACAGTTTTGTTGTAGGTTGTATCCCTTCATTTGGTTGATGATAATAAAGGAAGGACCGTAATTTTCCGGTGGACGAAATTAATCGGTGAACCACGTAAATCTGTTTCCCTCTTGTATTGTGTGTCTTCTCGTGTTTTTGTTTTCGCACTTGTTTTATTTTATTGTTCAAGTGGTCCTATTTTTCTAATAACTGGTATCGAAGCGTAAGGTAACTTGCAGGAAAAGGGGGTTCCCGGTTCGAGTGGGAGTAATGTCGAAGATGGAAAGTTTAGGGTCGAAATTTAACGCCAAAACTACCAGCTTATGGAAGATGTAGATGGAAGACTATTTATATCGTAAGGACGGCCCCTACCATGGAGTGGAGTAGAAAAGAAGCCGCGAAGGATGAAGAATGGGATATTCTTGACGTGGAAAGGCTCTTAGGAACGATAATGCTAAGCCCGGCAAAGATCGGTGGCTTTCAACATTTCGAAAAGAAAAGACAACGAAGGGTTTGATGGATGCACCGGCCAAATTGTATGAAAAACCAAAACCCTCGGCGTCGAATAACGTATTTCTAATGAAGAGATTATTTAATATGAAGATGTCGAAGGTAACCGCTAAGATCATTTAAATGAATTTTAATAATGCAAGTTACTAATCAACCAAGTTCTATAAAAGTGGACTTTGATGATGAGGTTAGGGCTCTTCTAACTTTGTGCTCGCCGAAAGCCGGAATGGCTTGGTCATGGTCGTAAGTAACTCTGTCTCGGTTTAAATACTTTAAAATTTGATGATGTTGTTGGTGTTATCCTTAGTGAGAGGAAATGCGAATGAAAAGCACAGGTGAACATCAGGAAATGCATTGAACATGGAGAGCAGGGGAAGACAAAGGATAGAGGAAAGGCCTGTGAAACCGCGGAAATTTAGGAGTTCCAAATCCGTAATTTGGAAAGATGAGTGTCGGAATTCGTGGGAAGAAAGGACATGAAGAAAGACTCCAAGAAAGCTCCAAAGAAAACAAAGAGATGGACAAATGTGAGAGAAATCAGGAAGCAAATGTAACAGGATGTGTTACAAGATGCTTTGATTCTTTCAGAGATATTTCTAAATCTTGGGTAGTAGATCGTGGAGCTTCACTTCATGCCACACCCGAGCAGGGAAACATTTTCTAGATTATGTTCAAGGTGATTTTGGATGTGTTCAATTAAGGATAATAGACCATGCAAAATTGTTGGAATGGGAAATGTAAAAAATAAAGCAACGAAATGTAAACCAATGGTTGTTGAAAGAGGTAAAATACGTTCCGCATTTTAGGCAAAAATCTGGATTTCAATAGGGCAGTTGGAAAAGTGAAGGTTGTATATCCATTTCACAGATAAGACGGAAGGTCATCAAAGGATCATTGGTGATACTAAAGGAGAGAAGGTAGGTACATTGTATCTATGTATTGGTATACTGACTCTTCTATATCTCTTTAGCTTCTACGTGAGTGGGATACAACACTATGGCATCATAGGGTCGGACACATGAGTGAGAAGGGTATGCAGATCCTTCACAAAAGAAATTTGCTGCCGATCTTAAAACAAATTGATTTGGACTTCTCGTGAGCATTGTGTTTATGGAAAACAAAGAGAGTCAGATTTCTAGGCCTGAAAAAGAAAAAGAAGAATGAAAGGTTAGGAGCTTGTGCATACGATGTATGGGGACTACCGTATCATCTCGCGGCTCTCTATTATTATGTTACTTTTATTGATGATGCAACTAGAAAACTTGGGTTTATTGCATCTCGACAAAAATCTGATGTTTTGATACTTTAAGAAAATGGAAAAGATTTAGTTGAGAATGACAGGAAAAAAGTTTGAAGTGTCTCGATCAGATAATGGAGGTGAATATCAAGAGCAAGGAGTTTGATGATTACCTGCTCATACCATGGATTCAGAGAGAAGATAGCCTACCTAACACCACGATAAAATGGTGTGTTAGAAAGGACAAACATGACAATCATGGAGCGCGTAAGGAGTATGAGATTGCATGTTGGTTTGCTCTTACACTCGGGCGATGTCGAGATAATCGGCCAAGCTAATTAATAAAATGAGGACCTTCAAGCTCTTTGAATGGCGTAGAATTCTAGAGGAGGAATGGACAGCAAACTATTTTTGAAAACTTTTCATTGTGAAGCATTTGTCCATATTGATAAAGCAAAATAGAACAAAGCTTGAGGCAAAAATCCAAGAAATGTACCCCGCCGGATATGGGTGCCACCATTTCGTTACTTTTATGGGATTATGAAAATAACAAAATCATGGCGTAGAGATACCATATTCAATGAGAAGGTCAGTGTACAAAAGATCAGCCAGTGTGGAAAGAAACAAACAAACAGAAAACAAGAATACGCAGTACTCGGGAGCGAGATCACTAAAAAGAAATTCCAAAGGAAACCGAAAATCAAAATGTACAACAGCCAGAGCAACAAAATCTCAAACACCCGTGGCGTTGTTAGGAAGATCTACCGCATTAACATACCCCCTAACGCATAATTTCCTCTTCATTATATTATTTATTATTGATCGATTCTCGGTGAACCAGAATGTTATGAAGAGTACCGCAGGTAGACACCAAAAAGAAGAAGGAGCAAGGTATGAAAGAGGAAAATGATTCTTTGGTAAATAACTAGAATTGGGACTCAGCTGGTTCAGCTTGTTCATGGAAAGAGCTTTGCAGAACAAATGGGTTTACAAATTGAAGGTTGAAGATGAGAAAAGTACAAGGCTAGACTTGTTGTAAGCGGTTTGGTAATAAAAAGAAAAGGTATAGATTTTGATGAAATATTTTCTCCGTTGTTAAAATGACTTCAATTAGAACTATTTTAAGTCTTGTGGCGTGAGAAGATTTGCATCTTGAACAGCTTAGATGTAAAAACAACTTTTCTCCATAAATTTGGAGGAAGAGATTTATATGCAACAGCTATGGTCAAAGGGAAGGAGAATTTGGTATGTGTTGAAGAAGAGCTTGTATGGCTTCAATCAAGCTCCAAGGCAAAGCAGTATCCTAAGTTTGACAGTTTATGACAAAAACGTGGTTATAATAGATGTCATTCGAATCGTGTTTATTTTAAAAGGCTAGAAATGGAAGCCATATTATCTTGCTATTGTGGGCTGTGATGACATGCTTGTTGCGTATTCAATATGTGATATAAATGTGCTCAAGTAGTTGTACCACAATTCATTTGGCGATGAAGGATTTAAAGTGCCAAGAAAGAAAAATCCTTGGAAAAGTATAAATAACAAGAGACAAGGTAAAAATCACAAACTCCATTATTGTCTCAGGGTGAGTACATGCAGAAGGTGTTGGAGAGGTTTAGAATGCGTAATGCAAAACCAGTTAGTACACCTTGTCACCATTTCAAATTAACTAAGGAAATGTGTCCCAAGACACGTGAGGAGATAGAATACACGTCCAATGTCCCTTATTCATCAACAATTAGTATCTTGATGTATGCAATGGTTTGCACAAGACCAGATATTGCACATGCAAAGGGAGTTGTGAGCGTGTATATGAACAATCCGTGTAAAGAACATTGGGAGGAAAAGTGACTTCGTATTTGAGAGGTAATACCACACATGCATTATGTTTTGAGGTTCATAAATTTTCATTGTGGATATGTTGATTCAGATATGGTAGGTGATAAAGATGTACAGAGGAGCACCACAGTATGTTTTTACTTTTATAGGTGGAAATATCGCTAAGTTGACGGGGAAACCGCAAAGGTTGTTGCACTTTCAACAAATGAGGCAGCGCATGTTGCTGCTACGTAGGCTAGTAAAGAGATGATTTGGTTACAAAGGTTTATGGAGGAATTGGGAAAAGAAGCAGGAGAACAACAAGTTGTACTGTGACAGTACGAGTGCCATTCACCTTGCAAAGAACTCGTAGCCTTCCATTCAAAGAATAAGCATGTACAGTTGAGGTACCACTTCAAGGCCAATCCGCTTTTGAAGATGGACAATTGAAGCCGAAAAAGATACACACTAGCTGTAATCCCTGCAGGTTAACAAAGGGAGTAACCAGGAGAAACTGAGTTCTTGCTCGGCCACTTGGTCTTCAAGATTGAAGATGAAGATGAGAAATTTTCCGTGTCCAAGAAGGTTCAAAGTCCAAAATATATAGCAGCAAAGGAGTTGTTGAGATCACCTCCAAGTGGGAGATTGTTGGTTGTGGAGCCTGATTATCTTCCTCGATGCAGAGGGTCCTTTGTTTCAACCGTCTATAATTCCCTATGAAGTATTTACACCCCAGCACTATGTACACTCTTCCACGCTAGGGAGTGAAGAGGGGTACCCTCCGTGGAGTCCTTAGTCCATCCTCCTACTGGGTTCAAGCGGCCTCGGTTGGGGTTCGGGGGTGAAGCCCCTCAAGCAAAAATTGCCTTATAAAAGTATATTGTAATTTCATTGTAACTGACTGCTCATTATAAGGTCGCGAGATCTAACAAGAGAGATTATAAGCAGGGTTTTTGCCTTAGAAGGCAACCTCTTTTATGAGGGAAATGTATTGGCGCTATGTAACGAGGGGTGAATATTGTATTCTAAGAGAGACTGGAGAGAAAGAAGAGGAAGTTACAGCAGGTTTTGCTGTAGGTTGTATCCCTTCATTTGCTGGATGATAATAAAGGAAGGACCTGACAATTTCTCTGGTGGACGTAGCCCACACTGGGTGAACCACGTAAATCTGTGTCTCTCTTGTATTGTGTGTCTTCTGTGTTTTTGTTTCTGCACTTGTTTTATTTTATTGCTCCGTGGTCCTGTTTTTCTAACAGTCGGGTCCATTTACAAAAATAGGCTAAAAAAGTGATAGGTACCATGAGAATCAGGATAAAGAGAGGAATCCAATGGTGGAGATCCCAATTAAGGTTTCTAGGAAGGGGGTCGGGACCACAAGAAAAAAGTGTAAAAAATGGTAGGTATCACTGTGATCAAGACAAAAAGAGGAATCAAATGGGATAGATTTCCAGTAAGAGTGTGGCCAGACCTTAGATTTTTTTTTATACTCCTACAAAGTTATACTCCGATATGAATACTTCCACAACCTCAAAATGCCAAAATTATTAACTGTAACAAATGTGTACTCAATTCGCAACTAAAATGAAAGAGGCCAGGTGGCATGACAACAAATCTTGTATGTTCCTTCTTTGTTCTGTTTTTGTACCAAGGGTTAGGTTTTTCAAGGTTCCTATAGACAAGGGTTTTCCTTGTGCTATAGATCTATGATATACATGTGGGGTCGAACATTAGTACTCGACCCAATATCTCAGGGAACGAACTAAGGAGGCTTGATCGTACCCTTATTTGTACTAACCAATTACCCAAGTACCAGAGAGTATCTTCTCGAGTTCCATTCTCAGTGGCACTATAACATTCATGTGACTGATTGGTTGATATACAAAGGGTTTTAGGATATCTAGGCCAATTCGTATATAGGTGTTGTCTGATGCACTACCACTTGAAGGGGTACCAGCATGGGTTACAAGGGTGTCCAAGAATTTGAGCTTAAATACCTCTTGTATTCCCTGCATGTATGCTTCCTTGACTATGGATTTATGCGCTGAACGATAGATCTCCGTAGATTAAAGACGTCAGAATATGTCTCTACCTTGAAAAAAAAATTAATCCACAATTCCTACCCAGGAAAGAGCTATAATAACACTTGTAAGGTACCAGATGTAATATAATTTGCAGAAAAAAGAATATTCAACAATTATTAATGTAACAACACAATATTGAGAAGAGAAACACCAAAAATGATACCTTTATTCAAAGTAAGAAATGTTCACTTTCCTCTTCAAGGGGGAAAAGTAAAACAGAGAAAAGATCTATTAAAATAATTCTCAAGAAAATATTTCCCATACCTCCTACTCTTATTTATACTAATTGTATCTTCTAAAGAACATTCTGGAGGAAGATCCTTCTAGAAGCATAAGCTTCTATTAGGTCTTCTTACATTGAATTGTTCACATTTATTTAATATTCCTTATTAACTAATGTCGAATTTTATTACATGGAAAATATATATCATGATAACTAATAACCAACTAAGAGGGGTTAGGGCCAGATCCTAACAAAACATCAACAAAGTTTCATCCGCTACCCTTAGACAAAAGCAACAACCATAAAAAGAAAATGCGTAATCTAAAATTCATTAGACACTTTTATTTTATAGTGAGCCAAAATTAGATAGACTTATGTACTTGGATAATCCAAGGACACAAAACAAAACTTATGAGTCATTAAAGTGTGTTAAAGCCATTCTTGCAACCAATGTGTCAGGAGCCTCCTCTAACACAAGAGTTAAGCATGAGGCCACATCCGGGAAATTAGGGAGATTACCCCTCTTTGCTTGTTTTGGTGTTGGTGGTAACGCTTCGATTACGACATATATGGGGGCTTCATTGGTTAACACCTTTGGATATTTGGGCTTAGTTAGCCCACCCTTACATGTAGTCAGACCTATGACTATTTTCTTGGTCACTGATTGTGAGTTGGTATCCTTAGTGACCTTTCTTAGGTATCCATAGAGGTGGTTGCAGGAGAGATGTTCCTATAGTACATGGGGTATACATTCATTCATAGTATTAGTTCCCTCAGAGGGTGCCTGACTTAATAAAGGGTACTTGCATTGATCAGGGCTATTTCATGTAGATTATCATAACTTCTCCTCATACCTTCACTATCTGATATTGTGGGGACTTCATCTCCCCCATAGGGTTGATTTTTGGAAGGCTCTTGAGCCAATTGGTTTTCTTTGTATTAGCCTAGATTTATTAGAGGTGTGATCTTTGAGTTTGATTCTAGGTCGAACTTAGGTTGAATTGTGTTTCAATTTTCAAATATTATATTCACTTTGGCTGAACTATTGCACATGTTACACCAACTATGAGGACTTGAGCCTATTACGAAAGTGCAACCGCATTTAAAGAGGCATGAGATAGGTGATAAGGAGTTCAAAGGGTATTATATTTGGTTTGATGAGACCATTTTGGTAAGTGGAAGTGGTAGACAAAGATCCTCCACCAAATTTCAATCATCCTTTGACTGAGCCAGATGCACCTATACTTGTCCAATTAGTAAGGGAAAGTTTTAGTGAGCCTTTCTATTTGTCTAGTCATCCTACCACCATGTTAGGACCTAACCTTTCTATTTGTTTCTTCTAGTGTAGCCGAGCCTATGATCCCATCATCAAATGAGACTGGGGGCATCCCAATGATGTCCACGTTACCGCCACTTATCTCCATTGGACCTACACTGTCTATACCATTTTATACATGTCTCTCAATTTGGGGTATGTCGAATATGTTATCATTTCCATATGTTAGTCTACCGATCATTTCTACACCCATCTCATCTATCCCAATTCCAACCTTTGGATCTTCTTTGAGTGGGGGGACGAACCTTGGTTTTAGCATGGGGGGTGTAATTCCTTCCACCTCCACCATTCCTATGAGTAGCCTGGTATCATCTGTTGCTAGTTTACCTTTCATATGGAACATCCCTGATGGTTTTGGGGCTGTTTGAACTAGTTAGGATGGGGGCAGTAGTATGTCAGGAGGTTTCAAATTTCCTTGAGTTAGCACACCCTTCCCCGAGGGCACACCCTTGGGGGAAACATTTCACCTTGAGGAGGTTTTCCCTTTGTTAAAACATTAGGTCCTAGGGGTTTCTTCCCTGAGACTAACTTTGGTAACATTTTTCCTAGAGGGTCCACATTTACTCTCGAGGGAAACCCCCCTAGGGTAATGTTTGGTCCCGGGGGTAGTCATGCTCCTGGAAGTGCCACCATCCTTGGGGGCACGCACTCTTCAGGATCTCCTCAACCCTCCAGTAGTACAAATATAGGAGGACTGCAAGGTCCATCTGGAACAACAAATACCTTCCCTCCCTCCTAGTATTCATTTATGTCATTTCCTTTCCTTGAAACAATATACTTACCTGATTTGTATTGATTGATGAATGACCTTATTTCCCATGACTTGTCATGGTAAAAAATTCCTTCCAAGATACCTTAAGATATTATAAAGTTTGACAGAAATCTAGGAGAGGATTCATCCACAAACATCATGACATACCACTTATGGTGTTCATCCAACTCGTTGATGGATGATAATGTGAGGCTATGTCTTTTACAAAGATTTATCACTGGATATACTACCAAACAACACATTGAATTAAAAGTTGGTTCGTTTAAAAGATTCAATGACCTGGAAATGGATTTCTTAATGCATAACCAATCCTAGTGCTGTAATGAGGTATCATTTTTCTGATACATATTTGATGCAGATGATTATAGCATTCTTTTGAGAATGATGATGCTGCTGATGAAGAAAACTTCCGATGACTCGTAAATGT
>SNQJ01S0182858.1:5073-19075 GCA_010110895.2 Picea sitchensis | reverse complement strand
ATATATATATATATGTTCAGTCGTTTATGGTGGCGTGTTGGTAGTGAGGGATATGTTAAGGCTTTGGTGACTATGGAGGGCATGGGGTCAAACCTTTTTGACTCCAAAATTTTTATACAAACTTAACCATTACTGGCCAATGAGGGGCTGCCACATGGAAGCCTCTCATTGGCTATCCTTTCCATGTGTCGATGAATCATTGGACCACTTTCCAGCTTGAAGGTGCGACTGCCAACTCATCTGCCCAATCAACTAATCAGTCCACGTGGCACCTTGGGGTGTGGCCACATCACCTGTACAATTGTGCAACGTGTCATTGTACATACATGACATGTGTCCTTTTTACCCCTTTGACTGTTGACTTTGACCTGGTTGACTTGAACTTTGATTTCCCATAAATTTTTCATACGAACTTTGTTTGAGGTGTCGTTTGCGTCGTTAGAAAGATGATGACGAGCTCTACGCATTGATGTCATTTTCGAGATGATTTGAGATGAATGAATTTTGAGCATTTATGGATCCCTTTGGACCTCTTTGAGTGTTTTGGATCCTCCTGGACTTCTGAGAGTGTTCCTTAGATCCTTCCAGATTAGTCATGCTCTTACGAGCCCACCTGTTATACAATCAGTGCCACGTCAATGCACAATCAACCTGTCTGTGTCAGCTGCCACCTATCATTGCCATGTCATTATCGTACAGTCACTTGTCAGTGCCATGTCTTTACCATATTGTTAGTTGTCACCTTCCATGTCACTATACAACCTGCCATGTGTCACCCTTTTAGTGGTGCCACGTGGACCGTACGGATGCCATGTCATCCGTACATATGACATGTGGCAATTTTTTACTAGGTCCACTTGGGTGCCAAAAATGCCAAAATTGAGTGACACATGGTAGTCTCTCATGTTTCCATGTTAGCATGTTGATGTCATCATGATGTCACCCTATGCCTTGTTAGTTGTATGGATGGCCACATGGCATCCTGTGGACCTACCATGTGTCGTGCCTTGTTTGTCTTTTTGTATGTTGGTCAAAATCTTTAGAACATCAAAACTTCTTCTTACGACGTATGTTTGAGGCCGTTCAAACTGCATTGGAAAGATCTCATCAATCTCTACACAATGGAGACATTTTCATTTTCATTTGAGACAATCAATTTTTAAGTTTTCTTAGATCCACCTGGATCAATAAGTAGGTTTAGAGATTGGTTGTTATAACTAGCACCAAAAGACATTCTTCCCTATGGATTGGGAAAATGTTTGGACAACTCGGGGAAGTGTTACTCTTGAACTTTTCTACCTGGGTTACCTTGAGAAAAAATCTATGCTACCAATCTCTAGAAATTATCAATCATGATGTTTATTAATTCGTCATTCGGTTAGAAATCGAGCACTGATTATCTTTTCATGTATTGTTTTTTATTTGTTCTTTGATATAGTTTTAATGGAAATAGATTTCAAAGAGGTTGTTGTTTGGAGACACTTTTAGACAACAAGATTATTCTAATTTGATTCCATAGATGTAATATTCTCTTCTTGCCTCATCAGATTTAATTATTGAAATCATCGGGATTAATAATTAGCTTTCATGACAAGGAGAAATTGATACTTTAGTGAAAGATAGTAGATGTAATTTCTGAGATTGGAAGTCTGGTGTTTTCAAGTTTTTTTTACAAGGTGTTATAACCCTATGTTTCATAGGATCAACTAGTGACTAGAATTTCTCTCTCTAGTTGGATTTTTGTTGTAAATAATATTTTATTCTTCAAATGATTTACGAAAGAAAAAGAAAAGAAAAAAAAGGAAAAGAAAAAGAAAAGAAAAAGGAAAAAGAATAAAAGACGGTGTGAAAGAAAAAGATTAAACCCCATGCAATAAAATTGGTTTGATCCATACTATAACCATGGTCAAGTTCTTTAAATTTAGGCAGATAGGTTAGCGAATAAATTGGGCTAAATAGTTTAATCTTAGCCTAATTAGATAGGATAGTGAATAAACTTGGCTAAACAGTCTAAACTTAGCCAAGTGTCTTAGGTTAGAATAATTATTAACCCAACAGTCTAATCTGGGTTAACTTTGCTAGGTGATTAGATTAGGATATGTGTTAGTATGCTTTTACTCCAATAAAATTTATGAAAAGTTGGTTAAACGCTTTGATTTGAGTCAAAATGTTATAGTTTGGACCCCTTGGTGACAAAAATAAAGAAGGGAAGAAGTGGAAAAACCCATAAAATGCTTTATCCTAAGTTGTTGTGATGATATGACATTTTTGTCGCTTTGTGCTAAAAGGCGCGCTTATCTCAGCGGTCCATTGGCGTGCGCAAGGATCTAGAGTCAGTAGAGGATATCGAACCCCCCTGACCATTCTGCCTTTAACAGTGGGGGGTCCAAGCAGGTGGTATTTCCCAGGAGGGACCCTCCTAATGTGGCACATTATTGTTAACTCGGACCCCCCTTTCTCTTTACCACTTACTGCCTACCCCCCCCCCCCTTNCACTACGCCGCCATGCTCCATTACTCTACCTACACGTCATGTTTCACTCACCTGTCGCCCGTCACATCCCATCCACCTGTTATCCACTCTTTCCCTCCACGTTACCTCCATCTATCTGTTGGCCATTCAATGCCCTCCACCTCACTTTCGATATGACCGATTGACCAATCAATGTAGTCATCATGACCATTAACCTTTTGACCTGTCATCCGCTCCTAATGAACACCCGTTCATCCACTTAATCTCATTTTTTCACCATTGTTGCATTGTTCGCAATCCAGACGCAGTCGAAGCCACCATTCTTTTTTCTTTTCAGTCAACGACTGCCATTAACGCTTGGTAAACACAATTAACATCCTTTTTAGTTTTGCCGGTATCAGTCATATCAATGGCACCCAAATCCAAATCTTCAGAGATTGAAGAGAATCCTTTCCTCCCTTCTCCTGTCGACCTAGATCGAATACCGTTGGTCGATAAAGACTACTTAATTGCAGAGCCGAAGTGCAAATTCAACTTCTTCGAATTGCACTTCTAGCTCAGAGATATTTTTATGGACCAAAGCGACGAGATTGGACTCTGGGAGTCCAATCTCCCACTCTACCTCTTCCCTTAGACATACCATTTCCGTGAGTTCACTCTAAAATGTCAGGCACGCTATCTCCTTAGCCAAAGAGCCATTGTTTTGTCATCTGGTGAAACTCTTTTCACCATTACCCCAGAAACGATAGACCAAATAATGCAGATACCTAGAGCTGACTCCCTTTCCCCTCTTTCCATTGAAATTCTGACCGAGATGTACCAGAAGTTTTCTTTCCCACAGAGAGATCAAATCTTTGAGCTCTTCCTCCCTGAAAATGCTCAGTTACCCAAAAAGAATCCCCCCTACCATTCCTCCATCTTTTCAGTGAAAGGTAACCAGATCATTTCTTCCCTGTGTTGTCTACTAGGATACTATTCAAACGAGTGGGTAGACGAACCCATCATGGGATTTCTATCCATATTTTCCACCGAAGAGAAGGCTACTACACAGTTCAACTACAGCGAGTTTCTGACCGAAAACATCCATGAACAACTCTTCAAGTTTTCTATAGAGGGTATGTTCAGGTATTCTTCGATATTGGCATACATGTTCATCTTTTCCCAAGCAGAGAAGTTCTCCTTCTCCCTGCAGAAGCTAGACCAAGATGGAAACCCACAACATGTCACATCATGGACATCATTAGTGAGAAAGAACTCATCTGAGTTCAATTTCAATCAGTTCATCGACTAGTTTTACCACCCATTGGTAAGCATGCTTAGTGGAAGAACATAACCCTGGATAAATGAAGAAATTCAAAGGATTCTACACTTGTCGGACCTAGCTAAAATAGATGACTAGTACCTGTACCAGTATCATACAGTGATTAGGGTCTACAGATGTGAATTGACCCCTTACAAGCTGCCAAAGTATTTACTTGTCAGTATATTCTCCCTAGAATACATCCAACAGATGATAAACTCCGATGATATTCACTTTGTGGCTTTCAAAAAGAAGCAGCAGTTGAGGATCAAGGGACAGATAAGTTCTTTTATTTGCAACAGTCGAGCTGCAAGAGAAGAGGCCAATAATATGTTAAAGGAAATGAAGTTCAGTCTCAGTTTTCCTTGGCACTATGACCCATGTGGAATTATTGCAGAAGCCATATTAAAGAATAGGATTTCCCCTTATGCTCATGTGCCTAAACCTGAGATTGAGAGATACATGAACCAGACAAAATGGGAGGCAAACACCCTGCTAGATATTGAGAAACATCCTTCTCCTGCCAACATTTCACAAACAAACACTCCATAGGTACCAGCAGAAAAGAGGCCCAGGAAAGAAGTATCTCCCTCAATAACAGAAGTCTCAGCAGAAGACTTCCAAGTTTACAGGAAGAGACCCAAGACCAATCATACACCTGATAGGTCTGGAGGAGAAGAAACTCAATCCACCATAGTAATGGAGGGACAACATTCACAACTTTTCTCAGGCAGCCAACAAATGATGTCCACTTCCTCATCAAAGAAACTAATTGATACCACACTGTCAACTAAGTCTTCATGGGAGCTTGCAGGACTCAACATCTTTGAGAAGTATAACCTGATCAAAAAGAAGATTGAACTGTTGACCAATAGTACCTATGCACAATTCTAGAAACAGGAATCTACAACACAACATAGATTGATATCTTCCTTTGATACAGAGAAAGGAAGGATTCATATGGAATTCCTGCAGGCACATGTGCCTCATCCCAAGGAAATTTCTGATTATAAAAGGTCAACGTTTGAATTTGATGTCAAAGAAGTGCATCCAGCTGATCAAATGGATATGCACAGACAGACTGGGGAGATGATTTTCTCCACTCTGGAAAATACCTCCATGACTGCTACAAAGTTGAAGGTTTCCTTAAACAATGTACAGACTCAGTTGAAGCTGGAGAAATTGTCTTCTTTAGCAAAAGATAACAAGATAAAATCTCTGGAGGAACTGGTACTCAAAATTGGGTATGACCCATCAAACATGAAGGCAACTAAGGAATTACTAAAGAAGAAGAATGTCAATATAGAATCCTTAAGGAAACATCTAAAAATCCCTGTCATAGAAGACCCGCAAGCAAAGGAAATGGCCGAGACTGAAGGCCACAAGGAGGAAATGTTAAAATTAATCATGGAGCAGAATGCGCAGATTAAAAAGATGAAGGCCGAGCTAGAGAATCTAGTCAAAGAAAAGGAACAAACTTTGCCAATGTTTGTCATCCCACTAGATGCAGTCCCTCTCACAGGGGTCAATACAACAACAGTAGGCACACCAACAGAACCCCCATCAGTTATTCCAGTGACAGCTTTGGACGCATCAGAAAAATTGGCAAAGTCAATGGAAGACATGAGCTTGCAAGGATGAGAAATCAAAAGACTGCAAAATGAGATCAATAACCTTTAGAAGTTGAAAGCCATGTTTCAGGCTAGCTATAATAAAGAGATGCACAAATCATAGAGGCGCAAGAAAGAACTACAGAAACTGCAGAAGGAGACAATCGTGGCCAAAACACTTTCGGAGGCCAAGGAAAAAATTTAGATGGACATCTTCCAATCAATGACAGAAATATGGCCCCTGATACAGATTGTGTTTGAGTAGCATGAGCTTGTGTAGAGAGCTAGGCAAACCATTGACAAGATAAAAGGAGAATTGGGAGAAATGCCTACCGAGGCCAATGAGATCATCAGGTTCTTGAATTCTAAGACAAAAGAAGAGTTGGAACCACTGGAAATTGAGGACAGAACAAAGACAATCCTTGAGGTCAAGAACGTTTTGACCAAGAAAGGATTGATGTTCCAATTAGAAGATAAAGATCAGAACATGGATGTTGGAGTGCAGAGATTCTTCAGCAAGGTCGACTCACTGCACAAGAAAGGGCTTCCCAGTTTATTGGTGATCAACGACAAGTTGATTACTCTCTAAGACTACAAATAGAAGATCCTAACAGTGGCAAGATATGGTTCCAAGTTTGTTGGGATATAGGGGAGCATTATGGGCAAAGAATTCTTAGAAACTATGTAGTTGGACTTGAGCATCCAACATGAGATAAAGTACATTTTCATCACCAAGCCAACCTTTGTTGAGTACACAAAGATGGATGAAACTTACAGAAGGCTACTCAAAGTCACCATCCCTAGTCAAAAGAGATGGGAAGACCTGTGTGCTTTGATTGAGTAGAGATGATGTGTACATCTGAGTTAGCATGAAGAACAGTCATAGTCAAGTCAAAGATGAATCACCAACAACCTTCCTCAAAATCAACACCAAGGATTCGAGAGGATCATTTAGCATTCCTACTTTTTGTAATATGTAATCTAGTTAGTTGGATTTTCTCTCCACCATATCCTGATCATTAGTGACAGGATCAGATGTAATTTTTCAATAAATACTTCAGACTTCGAAGTATTGAGGGTTGATCTTTGCGCCCAAGCGAGCTGTATCTGTAATCTTTTTGAAGAGATCTACCAATAATAAAAAGGATGATTCACAGGATTCCTGCATGTTGATGTTGGTGATGTTTACTTTTCTTTGTTAAATGTTTATCTTACTTTGTGATCATTATGTTTTCTTCTTTCTAATTGTTTAAAAGAAGTTAAAGTACAGAATTTGTTTCATACACTTTGTTTCTGGATTTTAGCGATTTAAATGTTTTTCTTCTGATATTATAATAAAGAAATTCTTAAATGCTTATTTATTCTGATTGATTATCTCACCTGTTTCTGTCTTTCCATCATCAAAATTCTAAAGGATCCAACATTCTCATTATCTTGCCCTCTGAAGAAACCTAATAAAATATGTATCGGATCTCAACCCTTAACACAGACCCCATAGCCCAATGGATGTTTAAATCAATATTTCAGCCATCTTTATAAAACAAAACAACACACACATATTATTTTAACTAGCCTAATATCTAAATCAGCCACCTTATAAAACAAAAACAACACACACATATTATTTTAACTAGCCTAATATCTACAATCCAAACATATATAAATCATACAGATAGATCCCTCTCAAATTGGCAAAATAGATCCTGGGCCAGTGGTTGTAAGTTAATTGCCAAATCTCTTCTCACCGAAACCTCCTCGAATTTACAGTGCTAACATAGTGGCTAATTATTATTAGAACTCGAACAAACTTTCCATCCTATGATTTGTTTTCCCAGATAAAGAAAACTTTATTTATGAACAAATCTCTGTAAATTTAACTTACAAAGAGATAAATGTTCAGAGGTTGTTGAAGTTTGTGTATATTAGTTTAGATTTCTTAAAATCTAAAAGTTCGCTTCCCAAAAGAATCCATACTAGATCTCACCCTGATCCGTAATCCACGAAAAACCAAAGACGATCCATAAAAGTTACTCAGAAAAAGAAACGTTGTAGAAGGTTACATGATTCACGGTCCTCTTCATAGGGCCACTTCTCTCCCAAAGAAGCTTGTCACTATCCAGGATCTTGATTTTGACACATCCTTTGAACAAAAGCTCTTTCAACCAACCGGAGAAGCTTATGGAGTGAAATAGTCCCAGATCAAACTATCCCGCAACCTGTAACCCCCGAAGAATTTCTCCCAGAGAAGGCTTTGATCAACGTTTTCTTCAAGAGTTTGAAAAATTAGAAGACCTAGTATCAAATCTCGATCAAGCTTTGTATAAAGCCCACTTTCAACAGTCAATCGAACTCTCTGCCTTGACTATTGCTGCAACTTCAGTTAAACCTAAACAAGTCCATTCATCTCCTCCCAGCCCTTCATCTTCACAGATTCTGTCACCTCTCCTCCAATCACACAAATTGTTATTCAACCTCCTCCACCAATTATGGCAACAATATATGCTCCCTTACATGCCATGCATCATGACTATCAAACCAGGCCCCCTCAGTTTGATGGTACTGGACCTCTTAATGCACAACAACATGTTGATAAGATGAATGATTACTTTGATTTGCGTGAAGTCGATGAGGCAGATGTCCAGATGATATTTTTTGCACAAAGTTTAACTGGAGAGGTCAAAAAAATGGTTCAAAGCATTATGGGTTGCAAGCATTGCAGATATTGCTTCTTTCCACAGAATTTTTCTCGGCATATGGGAGGTCAAGAAAAACCCTCTTCAGATTTTATCAGAATATGAAAATATCAAAAGGAATCAAGGGGAAACAGTATAAGATTACTGCATTCGTTTCAACAATCTCTATAACGCAATTCCTGTTGATATCAAACCTCCTCAAGGTTTGGCCTTAATCAAATTCCCTGATGGATTTGATGTTGATATGTCATACCAACTAAGGGAAAGGAATTTTTCCACCCTAGAAGAGATGCAGAAAAGTGCAGTGAGTGTCGAAGAAAATCTATTAGCCAGAAGAGCTAGGCAAAGAACAAAAAGAAGGGTTACCATCAAAGAAGAAGCTTCCACTTCTACCTCAGATACCAAGATGGATTCCCTAGTGAGGGCCATGGAGAGGATGATGGACAGATTGCAAATCAATGATAGAAATACTCCTAGATAAAATCAGCCTGCTCCCCAGATTTGGAATCCGAATTTCAGGAGAAACCCTCCCCAAATCAGACAGAGAGAGCCCAAGGACCAAAGGGAACAAAGAGGGCCTGATCAATAGATTAGACCACCTCTTCAGGAAAATTACGCTGATGATGGGGAAGAGGAAATTGAGGAGTTGGATGATATTCATATAAACCTCATGGGGGTCAATGACAATGACTCCATTTTTCTCACTCATGAAGAACAAGAGATTTTTCTCCTGTCACAAACAGAGGTAAATGAGGAAGAGGAAGATTCAGAACAACAGGCCTTTGAAAATGATATAATTGAGGTCCACAGACAGTACAACTTGAGAAGCAAGAAAACTAATGACAATCCTACAAAGAAGGTTGATCAAACCAAGAAATCTATTGAAGCCAAGAAAACCTCAGAGGCTACTCCTAAGAAAGTCCCTAAGAAGAATAATTTTGAGACACCTACAAAAAGAAATCCTGAAGCTTCACCAAGAACAGCTCAAACCGAGGTGGCATCCATAAGTCAGCCAAGTACTTCTACACAGAAGACTATGACTGATAAACCAGAATTATAGAGCCAAAGCATAACTTCAACCACTTTCAGTTTGGAAAGTGAACTAGCTAAACTGAAGATCCCTATTCCCTTGACTGAGCTAATGAACAAAAATGATTACAGGTCCCAAGTGGTCAAAGCATTAAATATAGAACCAGGAGTATGTTCGGATACTTTGAATGTTGTTGATGACCAACCTGAGCTGCTTTTTGGTCCTGAGGTTGATGGACAAACTAATACTAGTTTTGTTCCCCCTTTTTACATCAGTCTGAATATCCATGACAAGACATTACATAACACTATGCTCGACTCTGGCGCTTCTCACAATATTATGCCTAAGGCCGTGATGGAGAAGTTGGGGCTAGATATCATTAAACCATACAAGGACTTGTACTCTTTTGACTCTAACAAAGTCAAATGCATAGGCCTAATTAAATATTTGTGCATCACCTTGGTGCAAATCCCAGCTAAAAGCATGGTTATGGATATTGTAGTTGCAGACATTCCTCCGAAGTATGGTATGTTATTATCTCGATCATGGGGTGCCAAGCTAAAAGGTACTTTACAGTTAGATATGATTTATGCCACCATCCCCATTTTTAGCCAACAGAGAAGATTGTACAGAGCGACTTTGATGAAGTATATGGTCAGTAGTCAAGAAAAACCTCATAACTATCCTTTGTACTCTGTTCATTCTGACTTGGACTCCTTCATTCTATAGAATGATGGTGACTTAGACAGTGAAATAACACAATTAGAAAATAATGCATCTAGCTTGGAGGAGAGTAAAGCAACCCCAAAGGAAAGAAAAATGGTGACAACATAAACTGATGAATTAGCAGAAAACTTCTAGAGTATGGATTTTGACGGAGCTGTTAGTAAGGAAGGAGTTGGAGCTGGAGTATGGCTGCATAATCACAAAGCAAGGCATTCAGAAACTCACTCATATAAATTAAATTTCTAGTGCACCAATAACATAACTTAGTATAAAGCATTGATGCTTGACCTAAAGTTGTTGAAGAAACTTGGTGCCAAGAGGATTATGGTAAGAGAATATTCTGAACTTATTATCAAACAAATCAAAGGTGAGTATGATGTTAAACACCCTAGGTTTAGAGCTTTTAGAAGTGCATTTTTGGATTTTCTACAATGTTTGACTGAAATTGACTTGCAGGTAATCCCTAGAGGCCAAAACATACTTGCAGATGGATTGGCTACCTTGACAGCCACTTGCAAAATACCTTCCCATCTGAATCGCCAATACATAGTAGAGGTGAAATGCAGGCCGGTCGGCCCAGATAATATCAGGTACTGGCAAGTATTTGGCAATGATGAGAAAATTGAGGATTTTCTGCAGTCTAAAAATGATTTTGAATGTACAAATATTGATGTAGAGGGTGAGGATGATACTGTAAATAAATTAGACTTTGAAAATGATGGTGTAAATAAAGTAGATTCAGATGAAATAAATGAAAAATATGAAGACTTTGATATTTTGCAATTGATGAATAATGTTTTACCAAGAGGTTTGGTTCCTTTAGAAGAACTTTTTGATTTCAACGATGTAGCAAAGAAGCCAAATATTGAACCTAGTGTAAAGGAGGTCAAGGAATGTAATATAGGAACGGAGGAAAAACCCAAAATGATAAAATTATCTAAATATTTACCACCCGAGCAAAAACACAAATATATTGAACTATTTAAGGAATTTGTAGATGTCTTTGCTTGGAGTTATGAGGATTTAAAATCTTATGACACAAGTATCATACAACACAAGATCCCAATAAAAGAAGAACATAAGCTGTTTAGACAGAAACTTAGGAGAATTAATCCAAAGTTACTACCCCTGATAGAAAAAGAGATCAAAAAGATGTATGATGCCAAAATTATAGTCCCCTTAAGATTTTCAAAATGGGTTTCCAATCTGGTTCCTACCAGAAATAAGACTAGTGAAATCGGGCTTTGCATTGATTTCAGAAACCTCAACAAGGTTTCCCTCAAAGACAATTACCTCTTCCTAAAATGGATCACATCTTACAAAAGGTAGTAAGAGCCAGTAGGATCTCTTTACTAGATGGTTTTTCCGGATATAACCAAGTCCTTGTCCACCCAGATGACCAGGAGAAAACAACTTTCACCACACCTTGGGGAACTTTCATGTATGTGAAAATTCCCTTTGGTTTGATGAATGCTGGTGCCACTTTCCAAAGAGCAATGGACATTGCTTTAGTGGATGAGCTCGGTAGGTTTATAATCATATATTTGGATGATGTTATTGTCTACTCCAAATTAGATGAGGAACATTTACAGCATCTCAGACGAGTATTTGAGAAGTGCAGAAAGTTTGGGATTTCATTGAATCCCAAGAAAACTCTTTTTGGTTTAGAAGAAGGCAAGTCGCTGGGGCATATAATTTCTAAAGATGGAATTAAGATAGACCCCAGCAGAATAGAAGCCATCCAAAAATTAGACCACCCTAGGAACATTAAAGAATTGCAATCATTCATTGGTAAAATAAATTTTCTGAGAAGATTCATTCCCAATTTGGCAAAACTCCTCAGGAACATTACAAATATGCTTAAAAAAGACATAAAAATAAAGTGGAACATCGAATCTAAACAGTCCTTTAAGCAAGTAAAACATGCACTTACACAAGCCCCGATCTTGATTGGTCCAGATTACACTAAAGATGTATATTTATTCTATTTTTCATCTGAACACACCATTGCAGCAGTACTATTGCAGAAAAACAGTGAAGGGAATGAACAACCCATCCTTTTTCAGCAAGTCTTTGAGAGATGTTGCACTGAACTACAATATAATGGAGAAACAGGTTTTGCCCTAGTAAAATCAATAAAAGATTTTAGAGTTTACATTCTCCGTTCACATACTATTGTTTATGTTCCTAATGTAGTGGTGAAGGATATTTTGACTCAGGATAATCCAGATGGAAGAAAAGGAAAATGGATTGCAGTGATCCTTGAATATGACATAGAAATTAAACCAACTAAAATGATCAAGGGTCAAGGTTTGGCCAAATTGACAGCTAAATCCAATTTTCATGCTTTAGATATAAACTTTTTAGTTGTAGTTGATGAGCAGGGAGAGCATGTGACTCCACATGTCAAAGAGGCATTCTCAAATTCTCCATGGTATGCAGACCTCATCTTTGTCTTGCATAATTTACAAGCTCCTCCTGGTCTAATTAAGACTAAAGCTAGATTCTTAAAACTACAAGCATTGATATATTGTATTCTAGATGGAAACCTTTACTAGAAAGATGTTGGGGGCATTTTAATTAATTGTTTATTAAAGGATGAAGATAACAAGACATTGCGGGATTTCCATGAAGGAGACTATGGCAGACATCTAAGATGGAATATTACTGCTAACAAGATCCTTAGAGATGGTTTTTACTGGCCCACCTTGTTTGCAGATGTGCATAAAAAGGCAACCTCCTGTCACAAGTGCCAAGTTTTCGAAGAAAAAAGGAAACTTTTTCCTTTTCCCCTGAAACCCATTTCGATTGAAGCTCCATTCCAGCAATGGGGTTTAGACTTTATTGGCGAGATTCATTCACCCTCTTCGGGCCAACATAAGTGGATCCTCACAGCTATAGAATACTTCACAAAGTGGATTGAAGTTGTACCATGCATGCAAGCCACTGACTCTGTCATTATTAAATTCATGGAAACTAATATCCTATCTTGTTTTGGTTGCCCTAGAAAGATTATAACTGATAATGCAACAGCCTTCAGATCAAAAAAGCTCATAGAATTTTGCAGCAAGTACCAGATTACTTTGGGACACTCCACAACATATTACCCTTAGGGAAATGGGTTGGTTGAGTCCTCTAATAAAAGTTTGGTAAATATCATTAATAAGACGTTGCAGAAAAATAAGAAATCTTGGCACAACAAGTTGGTCCATGCACTTTGGGATGACAGGTTAACCACAAAAAGATCAATTGGCATGTCCCCATATCAATTGGTATGGAACCAATGCAGTTTTCCCCACTTCTTTGGGAGTTCTTGTTATGAAAATGTTGCAAGAAGTACATGCAGAGCATAATGATACCCAAAGGAGAATAAATCAGATGATCCAACTACAGCAGTCTAGAGAAGAAGTGTATAACCAAACCCAAGTAATCCAAGAGAGTATCAAGATTTATGACACGAGAACCAAGGAAGATGATTTTGAATTGGGTGACTTAGTACTGAAATGGGATTCCATAAATGAATACAAGGGCGAGCATGGGAATTTCAACAAACTATGGAAAGGCCCTTACATCATCTAGGCTTATAGAGGGAACAACGCATTTTTTCTCAAAGACAGTGAAGGAGCAGATCTGCCAGGAGGACCTGTCAATGGTAGGATGCTCAAACATTATGTTCCACAGGAATAAATATTTTTGACCATTCACCTCATTGTACAAATCATTTATGTTCATGTTATGCATGGGTGCTACTGATCAGATGGTTGAAGCTCGAAGAGAAGGCCCTAAGCCACTGACCAGTGCCACCAAATTTTCAAAATAAAACAAATCAAGTTGCAGAAGAAGCACTGGAGAAGAATTTTCAAAACATTAGGTAGCAGGTTCTTGGCACCTCACAAGGAGAGCACCATCCCCGGGCGGAGCAACTGTTATAACCCTATGTTTCATAGGATCAACTGGTGACTAGAATTTCTCTCTCTAGTTGGATTTTTGTCGTAAATAATATTTTATTCTGCAAATGATTTACAAACGAAAAAAGAAAAGAAAAGGGAAAAAGAATAAAACACGATATAAAATAAAAAGATGAAACCCCATGCAATAAAATTGGCTTGATCCATACTATCTAACCATGGTCAAGTTCTTTAAATTTATGCAGATAGGTTAGCGAATAAAT
>SNQJ01S0182857.1:13993-28666 GCA_010110895.2 Picea sitchensis | reverse complement strand
TTATCTATTATTATTATTGCCCCTAACTAATATTAAGTCAATTATGACTTAACTAAAGGTAGTTTGAAACTACCACAACTTCTTTTGAAGAAGATAAAATTTGATCAAAGGAAGGGACAAAGGGGGAACAAGGAAAGAAATTTTTGATAAAGGTCTGCTCTTAAACTTGTGAGATTAATTACTTTAATTCATTATGAGTTATCATAGAGTCTTAACCTTTATGTTGATAGCAGGGTCTTATTGAATATAGCAAGATTCAAAGTTTGAAATAAATTATTCAACAGCTTATTCTAGAAAGGTTGATCATTTGATCTTGACAGTCTGTGTATTATGATATGTTCATGAATTAGTTTTAATTACCGATAGGGCATATTTTGCATAGTTAGTAGATGATACTTTCATCGCTAAGTTGATCCAGATTTCTAGTCTCAATATTCACTTGTTGTCAGAGCCTTTCTGTATGGTGCCCATCAAAGATCTCTAAATATGATCTTGGTCCTTATCCTTGCAGGGGTTTGAAAAGAAGGTTATGATTGTAGCTTGCAGTGAAATTAATAAAATCTCTTTGTTGAAATTGATCTCACATGTGTATTCTCTTATATTACTTTCAAATTTGTATTTCATTTGTTCCTTAATTCTCAACACATTACATATATATTTTTACTTTCTAATTTTTGCACAGTTTAATTATAAAAAAAGGATAACATTGGTTCCTTGTAATTATTACTCGAGAATAAATTGATAATTTTGTCTAAGGATATAAACCTCGGGTGATAATCCTAGTTATCTTACCCTAGACAAGTAAGATTCAAAAATGTTGGAGTGTGTTTCCTCATACCTTTTCCTCAACATGATGTAGGATCATCTATTGTGGGTAGCTCTGCTTCAGGCGAAACCACAACCTCTTCATAAGAAACATCCTCTGAAATGGTCTTCAAAAGTTTATATTATTTACACTTGTGCCCGAGAAAGTATTTATCATCAAAATTGTAGCAAAGACCCCTGAGCTGGAGTGCAGCCATCTCTTCCTGTGTTAATTTTTGTACCTTGAGAGGAGGGGCCTGAGGAGAAAGGATGGCGAGTTTTGGGAGAGGAACAAAAGTGGGTTTTCTGATCTAGGCCAAGATGATATATTGTGCCTCCTTGGCACATTTAGTTTCTTCCATCTTCCATCCAAGTTTGGGGGCAATCCATAATGAGTTAGGCTCAGATTTCATCCTTGAGGCCATTGATAAAGCCACAGATAAATCATTCCCGGAGGAAAGCAGTTGTCATGCCCTCCATGCAGAAATCCAAGTGCTAAAAGGCAGCAATAAAATCTCCCATTATTCTAGATCGTTTCAATTTGTTCAGACATCCTAAATGGTGGGTGTCTGTGTCAAAGCGTTCATACAGCTCTGCAACAAACTGTGACTAAGCAACATACCCTTAGCGTGCATTTTGACGCCATTTCCACCATTTTCATCGTTCCATATCCAAATAGAGAATTCCATAGAGAAGCTTGGTTAACTCATCAGTGATACCACGTAGGGAGAAATAGTGTTCCATCTGAGTAGCATGGGCTTGTGGATCTGAGCCATCAAATTTGTTTACCTCGACTCTGGGAAGATGGGGGTCACGAGATAGGGAGTTTGAATGAGAGTGTAGAGGTTGGTTGGAGTCAACACCTTCAGTATATACAGATGGGTCAAAGGAGGAAGGACCCTAGAATTTGTTCATAGGAACTTCAACAATTTCGCTTCCAAGTCTTTCTTGGATAAGGTCCATTTTTGCATGAATGGCTGGAATGTCCCTATTTACTTGGACCTAAAGGGAAGTAAGGTTAGTATTCAATTTATGATTGGTTTCTTCTTGGCAGGTAGGAGCCATGAGGGAATGAGGGGTGGGTCCGCGAAAAAAAAAAAGTAGACAAGTGATATATACCACTATGATCAGGGCAGCAAAAGGAGACGAATGGGATAAGTGGGAAATATGGGCGTCGGGAAGGGTATGGATCCACGGGGTGAAAACAAAAATGTAAAAATGATAGGTATCACAGTGATCAGTACAAAAAGAGGAATCTAATGGGATAGGTCTCAAATAAGGGTGCGGGTAGGCCCCAGACTCTTTTCCTATGGAGTTTTTCTCTGATATGAATAATATTGAAATATTGAAATGTCCAAACTATTAACAAAAAAAAAGGTGTAGTAATTTTGCAACAAAAATGCAAAAGGCAAGGTTGCACGACAATAGATATTGTTTGTTCCTTTTTTTGTTTCGTTTCCATCCCAAGGATTAGGATTTTCAGGGTTCCTACAGACAAGAGTTTTCCCTGTGTTATAGCTCTATGATATACATGTGGGATCAAACAGTAGTACTCGTCCCAATATCTCAAGGCACCAACTAAGGAGGCTAGACCATACCCTTAGCCATACTACCTGATTTCCCAGGTATTAGAGACTATCTTCATGAGTGTTTTTCTCCATGGCACTATAGCAGTCAGGCAGTCGATCGGTTGATATATGGTTGGTTTCATGATACTTAGGGGGCTCCTGATATACCATAGGTACGTGGGAGAGCAAGTTCATATATAGGTGTTTTCTAATGCGCTACCACTCGAAGGGGTACCAACAAGGGTGTCCAACAATGTAAGCCTAAAAGTCGCTTGTATTTCCTGAATGTATGCTTCCCCAGCAATGGATTTATGTGTTGCATGACAGATCATTGTAGTTTAAAAATGTCGGAACACGTCTCTACCCTGGAAAAAAATTAACCCACAATTCCTGCCAAGGAAAGTGCTCTGATACCACTTGTAAGGCACCAGATGTAATATAATATGCATAAACATGCATATTCAGCAGATATCAATGGAACAGCAAAATATGAGAAGAGAAACACTATAAATAATACCTCTATTCAAAGAAATCAATATTCACTTGTCTCTTCGAGGGGGCAACCTCCAGCAGAGAGGAGCTCTATTAAAATAATTCTCAAGATAATCTTTTCTCATGCCTCCTACTCATATTTATACTAATTATATCTTCTAAATAAAATTCTAGAGGAAGATCTTTCTAGAAGAGAAAACTTCTATTAGGTATGACTTGTTCACATTTATTAAATAGGCCTTGCTAACTAATGTCATCCTTTATTACATGGAAAATATATTATTCTATCTATGTGATGGGTTAAGTCCCTAACAAATACACCTGAATTGTTGTGATGGGATGTTCATTATATGTGGATCACGTTAAACCTTAATTGTTTTTTTTAACTTTGATCCAATCATCTTCAACCACCGATAAGGAGGACCATGTCAAGTGGGTTATCCACTGCACAACTATAAATAAATCACTTGAGTTTAATCCATCCATCCATCCACACAATTAAGGTTATATTATCGAAATAACATTAGAATATTGAGGACCCATTCCTCTTGATATCATATTTCTATCTCCTTTTCCTTATGTTGAGTAATCAACACACCCTAAAAGTTATGCAACTATTTCCTTTTGGGTACCACCCTGTAGTTTACTTTTGACCGTTTTCGCCTCGGCTTGAAACCGATCCTACGCTTCTCTTAACTCTAAAAATACTTGAAAACTACTCGAGGAATCGACGACCCGGATTTTTTCCCGACTCATAGGAGAATTTCGGCATTGACGGAAGATGATGGTGGCGAAGACCGTCTGGAGAGTCAAATTAGCCGAATACCGACCCTCATCGGCGTCGGATGATGAAATGTTTCTTTCCTATGAACAAACCTTGGGAAGGGTTTTTGTCGAAGACCGATTCATTTAGTTTTGGGTAGAAACACGTGATAGTAAGTGTCGCGCAAAGGTAAAAGTGTCACCGCCGACCTTTGAACCCCGATACGTTGACATGAGAGAAGTCCCGAGTAAGATGCTTACCTACCATCGGATGTTTCTTTTTTATATAATTAATTAGTTTTATGGCTCAGGGTTTATAACGTCGCGTGAACATCAATTAAAATCGGACATCTCACAAGAAGAAACTTATTAACAAAACCTTGGTACAACAATAACGATTGCGAGATTTAATCATGTGTGCGAACTAATAATTTATGATAAGGAACATGGATTAACTGCCCATAAGAAAGCTTAATACATTCAAAATACTTCTGAGATTTAATATTAAAGGTTCCCGTCGAGTTCATATTACATACAACTAAGCCATGCCGCAACCAACCGGCCCAGTAACCGTAAAACCAAGAATACCTTTACAATGAAAGAACAAAAGGGGAAATTTTGTCCACGACGACACACACGAAGATGTAAGGCGCAGAATCACCCATGTTGTCTTTCTCACATACGAACTTTTCCCCAGGTAATTGCAGGCACCTGGCACTGTGTCCCTCTCTTCCACTGCATGTTGCGCCTCGCGTAGTTTCACAATTGTATCCTGGGCTTCCCGGAGTAACCTCTGAAGCCAAACCATGCTCCCTACGTGACCCTGCGATGACGTTGTCCCCTGGTATTTTGACGCCAACTGATATCGTAGCTCTCTGTTTTCTTGGTAGAGCTCAGCTATCGCAAGTTTAGCCCGCTCTAACTGTCGAACGAAACTCTCGACGCAAGGACCCAGTTCTCTTCCCCTACCCTTTCGGCTCCCTTCTCCTCCGTCGATAATCCCAACTGGCTCTGATAAGCGAGGAAGTTCCACAAGCTCCTCGACAGCTGGACATGCACTCAGATCAGTCTAAAGGCGGGTCTCCTCCCTTCAGGTCGTATAATTTCTAGGCCTCCCTTTTCTCCACAGTTTCAGCTCTTGAGAAGGCGCGTTTACAAGTGTACCTTCCTCAGACACGCCCTTTTCAGCTTCAATTTTCGTTGAGGACGTTGACACCATTTCTGAGCCAAAATCTCCACCTCCTATTGGGCTTTCAAAAATATGAGAATCTGACCCAAAGGAATCCCAGGCATGTTGGGGTTCACACCTAGCACTATGACTACCCCGTGGACCTGTCCCATGTCTAGAGGAGATCCCATTTCACAGCAGGATAGTAGCCCGCTCGTCCACGAGTGGCGAAGGATGCCCGTGCAGAACTTCACCAAGATAAATTTTCTAGACTAGAATTCCAGAGAATAAAAGCTCAGCGTAAGCATAGGATTTCCCACAAAACTCCTAGAATTTATAGAAAGATGAAGGAGCAAATCATAGCATGCTTGTACCGCACTCGCGTGTTGTGACATGGTGTTTAAGAACTCGATGCACCACAACTATTTGACGGATGTAATCCAGAACATGTAATCGTCGCCGATCGAAGTTACAGAGAACGTGTGGTACATTCCTTCTGATCTTTTTCCAAGCCTGCCGCTATTTAACGAATGATGTTTTACACGATTGGTAATACGGATTCTGGAGGCATTTAATGGATTTCCTTTTATGGTGTTCGACCTTCTGGTTAGTATGTGTGCACATGCTCACCTTCGATGTCTCTTTTCAGCACAAAAGGTCAAAAAATCACTATGACAATTTAAGTCGCTCACGAATCTCGTACTTGATTTGCCACTTCATGAAACGCTGACATGATTCACCTTAATAAAAAGGAGCGGCGGCTTCGGCTAGGTCATCACAAGTCATTCCAAGGAGCGACGGAGATCAAGTAAGTATTAAATAACTGAGATTAGTGCGCTATGCAAGTACGTATTAGTCTTATCATATTTATTTATGTCTTATCAAAAGTTGTTCGGATCATTAAACATTTTTTTTGTCTTGATTATAGGAAAGAATATTCCCCGATTAGTCGAACGAAGCTTACCCGGTGGCGTCGCTGAAAGATTCAAAAGGAACACCGTAGCTGGATCACCGACGCAATGAAGGATTCTAGTTTCTCCGAGAGCAGCACTCCCGATCAGTTTCTCGACCCATGCGACATGTTCGAGATACACACCAAACGAAACTTGCTATAGGCCGATGAATGAGCAAAATCGTCGATGCGACGCCGGGACAAGTGCAACAATCCGCAGGTCATCCGATTCGAGCTCGAGCCATGATATAACTGTTGAACTCCAGTTTGGTAAAATACCGGGCACATGCAGTAGACATCAGAGGAGCATATGTTGCCCCTATGGAACAACACAGGTTCCCATGGGCTCAAACCTTTGAAAATATGTTTATCAGCTGGTCTGAATATGAAAGAAGCCACCCTTTTCAAGAGGCGTCTCAGGTGGACCGTTGAAAGAAACTATTGGATGACCACTCTACGTGGAAATTTTTGTTTGGTCTAAATTGTATTTTGCCGTTAATTACAGTTTATTTTTAGATTATAAATAAAGACTTCGACCGATGAGTAAAGGGTCGATGGTTGTTGTAAGAACTCCCTTTTTTTTTGGCTGTTGATAATTATTTTGAAACTGCTGTGAATTGAGAAGTCCTTCTGGGCCAAAGACAAGCTATTTTTATCAGATGTATGTGATTGGAGTTGGAGAAGAGTTACTTCCTTTCCTGTTCCATGAATGATGCAATAAATGAGTAAGAGCAATTAATTATGTTGTCAAGCTATCTGGTGCAATGTCTTGATGTTCTTTGCTTTAATGATGAGAATAAATCATTGTGTTGTTATGTGATGAATGTTATGGTAGATGAATTATTTTGCTTACCATGATCTTGATTACTTATCTATTTTCTTCTCTTAAATTAGTTCTTTTTTCTTTCTCAGACAGTAATTGGATGCTCATTTGGTTAATGTATTAGTACTAGGCCCTGCGGCATAGAATCATTGTCTGCATGTTTGAGCAGCGGGTTATCCCAAGCTTGACCTCTTCCCTCTAGTTAAAACCTTTGTCCTGTTATTTTTCAAGTTGGTTTATATTGGCTTTCCTCTCTCGTATCAGCCCCACCCAAGAGAAATACAGAAAAGGAAATGTCCTAACAGAAGGAAGAGCCTTCACCAGAAAACACAAAGCCCATCGATAATTTGGCCAGATCACAAGATATGTAGAACCATTCCACTCCAAACGCTACAGAGTCTAATTGGGCCTCGGTGGAGGGTTTGGTTCATGTTGTTGAATCAGGGCATTTACGCCCCATCAACAGAACTGGCGCTAGAAGGAGGGACACAATGAATGGTTGAGTATATAAGTTATATGATATTTCAAACATCCTACAGATTCGTAACATCCCACATGCATGGCTAGTCATGCGACAGACAACCCATGATTAATGAGTACTCCCGAAGTTGATAACTCACCCAATTCCGAGGAAGGACCTTTTCACCTTGAAATACCTTACGCCCTCCCTCACGAGGAAGTGAATCAATTCAAAAGAATTACCAGAGCCTACACATGGAGAATCGGTGTGTTTCCCTTCACCCCCATACTTCCCCGAAGAAAAGAAAAAAGCAGATTAGTAGTTAGCACTCCCAACGAAGTTTTTGTACACTATGTCGAAGACTTAATAGATTTCGCGATTACCGAAATTCAAGATCCTCTTGATATAATACCGGAGATGCCAACCGGTGACATCTCCGAACATAACGACTTTTCGGAAGAAGAAGAGTTTGACTCTGACTCCGGAGATATGGAAGGGAACAACGGTCATGGGGAAGAAAGATAAGTTCCACTTCAAGACAACCAACCTTGGTTGGTCGGAGACGTTGTCGCCATCCCAGGACGAGTACATAATCTTCCCCAACACCTGGAAAAGTTGCTGCCCAAATATGCTCCTGAAACTTCAGGTTTGCCCGAAGATCACATCAAGAAATTCATACTCACGATCAGACTTATGAATGTTCAACATGAAGACGTAGTATGCAGACTTTTCCCATACACGTTTGAAAATTCGGCTTCCACATGGTATTTTCATTTGCCGGTAGGATCCATAACCAGCTGGACTGAATTCCAAAAGGATTTTTTAGACAAATTTGAGGAAGAAACTACTACAAGAGCCCTGATGGTTGAGTTGTTCGTAGCCACCATGACCCCAAAAGAAAGGGCCAAAGATTTCAATCAAAGATTCACGAATATCCTAAACAAATTCCATCCCGTGGCGAAACCAACTCAAGAATTGCAAATCGAGGTTTATGCCAATGCGCTCCCGACTTCTATTTCCATGTTCGTTAAAAGAGCCGTCAAACAAACCCTTGCGAAAAATTTTGAAGAAGCCAAGACGATAGAATTCCAGATGAAAAGACGTAAAGAAGGTCAGGATTCTCTCGTGAGGAAAGAAAGCCAACCCAGCCTAGAAGAGGACTCCTTCTGACCAGACCGTCGGGGAAGTCGGTCAAACAAACTCTTGACAAAGGTAATGAAGATATAGAAGATTTGTAGCGCATGGTCAACAAACTATCGAATGAGATTATAGACATGAAAAGGAGCGCAGGGGAAGGAAACCAAGGTCAAAGACCCTATAAGCCTTTCTTTAAAAGGAATCAACCATTCAAAGCAATTGAACCTCCCACAACTAACTTAAACATTGACCTAGGGAATGTCGCGTCTGATTCTTTCTGTGCTTATCACCAAGAAAACCACTCAGAGAGAGAGTGCCCTCTATGGGTCCATGCCATGAATTTAATGGCCAATCATTTTCTGGACGAAGTTTCCTTGATCGAACATTCAAGCAGTATGACCATGAATAGTGCAGGCCACGAAGAAGCTGACCCACCACGAGACACAACCATGCTGATATGGGATCCCGACGTGATCGCGTGTTCAGGTGACCTGTTTGAGTCCCAAGAACAACCCGCAGAGGTATCAGCGGTACAAACACGTAGCAAGGGCCAACCCAGCTCGAAAGATGCCAACGCCCCCGGGCCTCGCAAAGTAAGTTAACTCCTAATAGCCTGAAGATGTCTTTCGCCTCCAGTAAAAGGCATATAAGCATCCACACCCAAGATTCCCCTAAACTAGAGTATAATGTAGTCGAAGATTTGAAGAAGTTGAAAGCTAACATATCAGTTATGGACATATGTAGAATTCCTCAATAGAAGGACTTCCTATTGCAAGCTTTGAATTTGGTAGGAAACCCGACCAACAACAATAGTCAAAACATGACTCTCCCCCTGACAAATTTAACAAACAAGCCAACCGTGAATGCCTACTTGGAAGGTAGGAAAGAAAGGTTTTTTGTGCTGCCCTTCCTTTTGATGTTTGAAGTCTTCAACGAGAATCTTCACAATTGCCTGGTCGATTCAGGGGCATCCTCTAATGTCATGCCCTTGGTCGTATGTAATAAATTAGGTGTTGTTCCTCTCAAAAGTGATAAACATGTCATACAACTAGACAGAACCCAGGTCAAGGTCATGGGAGAGCTCAAAGACGTGATGATCAGGATAGCGACGCATCTTAATTTCATGCAGGTCGTTGACATCATTGTGGTGGACATCCCTGAGGTGTATGAACTATTGTTGAGCCGAGATTGGTCTGAAAATTTGAACGGCTATTTTAGTACCAACTAGGTGCACCTTTGGCTGCCACTAAAGGGATACAAGAACATGATCAGAATCAATAGGGAAAGATATTTGAAACATACGGTCACTGATTTGGAAACCCCAAACGAACCAGCCTTTATCGACTTCCCCATATTGGGAAACTATTCTTGTGATTCTCACTTCGGCAACTTTGCTCCTCTCCTGTCCAATGTTTTGCTTACTCCAAACTCTGAAATGATCTTTCGAGAAGAATCCCTGACGTCGATAGGAGATACCCTCTTTTGTCAGAGCCCCGCACTAGGAATTTTGGAGGAAGAGGTCGAAGAACAGAACACGGGCGAGCGGAGAGAAAGGAGAAAATATCGTTCACAAATTTGGACCCTCTATTTTGATGGACTTAAATCACAAGAAGGGTCAGGAGTCGGGTGCATACTCATAGATCAGAGGGGTAAATGTCATTTCCTGTCCCGTAGGCTAGAATTTGAATGTACCAACAATACCGTCAAATACGAAGCTCTAGTACAAGGGTTAAAGAGAGCCATAGATTTGGGTATCAAGGAATTGAAGGTTTTCGGGGATTCTAAGATCATTGTTAGACAAGTAAGGAATACTATTCATTGTAATTCGCCTCATCTTAGGAACTACCAACAAGAGGTGCATAGGCTAATGGAGCGCTTTGATGCTTTCAATATCACCGCGATCCCGAGAGAAAAAAACGTTATTACCGACTCCTTGGCCACAGTCGCTTCCCGACTATCACCTTTAGAAGATTATGAAGCCTCCTGATTTACTGTGGAGTTTCTCTATATACCATCGGTGCCGAACAATATTTCCAATTGGAAGGTCTTTGAAGGAGATGAGCAAATCATAAACTTCTTGACCAATCAAGAAAATTTCAAAGAACTGGCCATAGATGATGAAGCATTCCGAGAGCATACAACTGAGACCAATCCCCGAACAGAAAAAGATGTTGGAAAATTGAAAGCCCACACAATCCCCAAGGGGATAGCTAATCTAGAAATTTTGTTCGATCTAAAGGATCGTTTTAAAGAACCCAAAAACGTGAAGACTGGTAGCTCTTGCCTCCTCCATGAAACTGTGAATCTTGGTTCTCTAGAGAACCCGAAGAATGTAAATCTCGGAAAAACTATATCTAAGGAAGAGAGGAAGGCCTACCTAAGATTATTCAGGCAATACCAGGACGTTTTCGCATGGTCCTACAAGGATTTAAAAACGTGTGACACTCGCATCATTCAACACACTATCCCGTTAAAACCCGAAATGAAGCCTTTCCAATAGAAGCTTGAAAGTACCATCCATCCCTAGAACCTCTCATGTATCAAGAGTTGAGGAAACTTTTAGATGCGAAGATAATTTTCCAATTTAGGCATTTTTTCTGGGTAGCAAATCTTGTTCCAATCAGGAAGAAGTCAAGAGAAATCCAACTATGCGTAGATTTTCGAAACCTCAACAGAACCTCAGAAAAGGACAATTATCCTATCCCGCCAATGGAACAACTCATATAGACCATGTCAAGCTCCGAGATTTTCTCCTTGCTAGACTATTTTTCAGGATACAACCAAGTGTTGGTTTCGGAAGAAGACCGATTAAAAACTACCTTCCGAA
The DNA here is from genome assembly GCA_010110895.2 of Picea sitchensis. Taxonomy (NCBI): domain Eukaryota; kingdom Viridiplantae; phylum Streptophyta; class Pinopsida; order Pinales; family Pinaceae; genus Picea; species Picea sitchensis. The sequence goes on along the minus strand of SNQJ01S0182857.1, from coordinate 17,673 downwards.
CCAAATGGGGAACCTTCGCTTATAAGTGCATGCCCTTTGGCTTAATCAACGCAGGAGAAACCTTTCAAAGGGCCATGGACGTGGCTTTCTGGGGACTCATCAATAAGTGTGTGGTAGTTTATTTAGACGACGTAACGGTGTATTCGAGGAATAGAAAAGAACACATCCAACACTTAACTCAGATTTTCGAGAGATGCAGGAAGTACGGTATATCACTGAAACCTAAGAAAACTATCTTCGGTGTCGAGGAAGGAAATTTGTTAGGTCATATTATATCCCAAGCAGGGATTCACATAGACCCCGAAAGTATTAAGGCCATAGCTCAACTCTCGCTCCCCCATAACAAGAAGGCCATGCAGTCCTTTTTCGGGCAAATCAATTTTGTGAGGAAGTTCACTCTCGGCTTCGCCGAAATCATCAAGCCCTTGCAAAAGATGATTCATAAGGATTCTAAATTCAAGTTGGATGATGAATGGAAAGATGCTTTCAACAATATCAAAGCCGCCATCTCCCGAGCCCCGGTGCTGCAAAGTTCCGATTTCAATAGGGACTTTAACCTGTATACTTTCGCCTCCGACCAATCGCTCATCGTGGTTTTGACCCAAAAATATGATGACAACAACGAGGCCCCAATGTCCTTTATGAGTACTAATCTTCAAGGAGCCGAGCTTAATTATCCTGCCATAGATAAACAGGCCTAAGCGGTCTACAAGGCGGTAAAACATTTCAGATCCTACATTCTAAAAAATCACACTAAGGTGATTGTGTCACACCCTGCGGTCTGATCCCTGTTCACTCAACAAGAAATGGGGGAAAGGAGAGGGAACTGGATGGCAGTAGTCCAGGAATTTGATTTAGACATAAAACCTGCCAAACTAGTAAAAGGACAAGGTTTGTGTAAGCTCACAGTCGAAGCCCACGATCAAGCAAATGAAGATTTTGAATGGGAAAACGAAATGGCACTATGGAGCAACGAAGTGGCATACATATCCCTAACAAGAGACTCTTGGTACAAGGATTTGACTTATCTTTCGCATCATGGGGCTTGTCCCGAGAACCTCAACCCTAAGGAAAGGAGAGCCCTAAGATTGAAATCTGCAGAATATCTTCTTATAAATTTGGTACTCTTTCGGATCAACTATGATGGGGTATTACTGAGATGTCTCAAACGAGTAGATGCTGACAAGGTGCTGACGAAACTCCATGATGGCCCCACTGGAGGACACTTTGCAGGGAACACCACCGCTCATAAAATTCTGAGAGCCGGCTATTATTGGCCCACTTTGTTCAAAGATGCTCATACCTACACTAGGAATTGTAAGCCCTGTCAAATGAGTGTTGGCAAGGAAAAAAGGGCAGTGATCCCACTTCAGCTTGTAACGGTCTCTAGACCTTTTGAGCAATGGGGGTTGGATATCATAGGGGAAATTTCCCCTAGCTCTTCCAAATTACACAAGTACATTATTACTGCCACCGACTATTTTACAAAATGGGTAGAGGTTGTTCCTCTAACTCACATAAATGAGAAAATAGTAATCCAATTTATAGAACAACAACTGATCACGAGGTTTGGTGTCCCCTCTGTTCTAGTCTTTGATAATGCAACTTACTTCTCTTCTACCTGATTGATGGATTTTGCTCTGGACAAAGGAATCATGATCAAGTACTCTGCAAATTATTACCCTGAGGGAAACGGTGTGGCAGAATTGACCAACAAGAACCTAGTAAGGTTAATAAAGAAGACAGTTACGGACAACCAAATAAATTGGCATAATCAACTGCATAATGCCCTGTGGATCGATAGGGTCGCACCCAAAGAAGCCATAGGAAATTCCCCATACTTTCTGGTCTACGGACAAGAAGCCATCCTCCCAAACGGTCTTCATCTGCCCTCCCTCCAATTGGCCCAAGATTCTAATGAGGAACCCTCTTCAGCCATACAACAGAGGATCGACACTCTGCTCATGCTGGAAGAAGAGAGATAAAAGGCTAAGTCAAAATTCTTGGCTCATCAACAGATAGTGAAAAGATGGTTTGATAAACATAAAGATAAGAAAAAGAACTTTGAAGTAGGAGATTTAGTCCTGAAGTGGGATAGGGTGAATGAACCCAAAGGGAAACATTCCAAGTTTCAGAACCTATGGCTTGGGCCTTTCCAGGTAGCTCAGAAGATTGGGGTAGGTACTTATCGGTTGCAAAATATGAGGGAGAAATCTGATGCCCTCCCAGTAAATAGTCAAGCCCTAAAATAATACTTTCAATAATAATAATAAAATAAATAAATACGAAGAAGAAGAAAATAATGACTCTGGTCAATACAAATAAAATAAGTGTCGAAGATATCTGCTCTAAGGTTCAGTAATACCTCGAGGGAAAGGGAAGAGGAACAAAGATTTTGCGTCCGCCCAGTGAATCGCCATTTGTTGAGTGCTCAACACACCCTAAAAGTTCTGCAAATGTTTCCTTTTGGGTACCACCCTGTAGTTTACTTTTGACCGTTTTCACCTCGGCTTGAAACCGATCCTTCGCTTCTCTTATATGTTTCACATTTTAATTGATTAAAAGTTCACTTGAACATATAGTGAGGAATCATCTTAACTTAAAAATACTTGACAACTACTTGAGGAATCAACGACCCAGATTTTTTTCCGACTCACAAGAGAATTTCGGCATCGACGGAAGATGATGGTGGCAAAGACTATTTGGAGAATCAAAGTAGTCGAATACCAACCCTCATCGGCGTCGGCTGATGAAATGTTTCTTTCCTATGAAAAAACCTTGGGAAGGGTTTTTGTCAAAGACCGATTCATTCAGTTTTGTGTAGAAACACGTGATAGTAAGTGTCGCGCAAAGGTAAGAGTGTCATCGCCGACCTTTGAACCCCAATACATTGACATGAGAGAAGTCCCAAGTAAGATGCTTACCTACCATCGGATGTTTGTTTTTTATATAATTAATTAGTTTTATGGCCCAGGGTTTATAACGTCGCATGAACATCAATTAAAATCAGACATCTCACAAGAAGAAACTTATTAACAAAACCTTGGTACAACAGTAACGATTGTGAGGTTTAACAATGTGCGCGAACTAATAATTTGTGATAAGTAACATGGATTAACTGCCCATAAGAAAGCTTAATACATTCAAAATACTTCCGAGATTTAATATTAAAGGTTCCCGCTGAGTTCATATTACATACAACTAAGCCATGTCGCGACCAACTGACCCGGTAACCGCAAAACCAAGAATACCTTTACAATGAAAGAACAAAAGGGGAAATTTTGTCCAGAGCGACACCCAAGAGGATGTAAGGCGTAGAATCACCCATCATGTCTTTCTCACATACGAACTTTTCCCCAGGTCATTCCTGGCGCCTGACACTATGTCCCTCTCTTCTGTCGCACGCTACGCCTCGCGTAGTTGCACAATTGTATCCTATGCTTCGAGGAGTCTCCTTTGAAGCCAAACCGTGCTCCCTGTGCGACCCTGCGATGACATTGTCCCCTGGTCTTTTTCTGCCAGCTGATGTCGTAGCTCTATGTTTTCCTGGTAGAGCTCAGCTATCGCAAGTTTAGCCCGCTCTAACTGTCGAACGGAACTCTCGACACAAGGACCCGGTGCTCTTCCCCTACCCTTTCGGCTCCGGTCTCCTCTGTCGATAATCCCAACTGGCTCCAACA
>SNQJ01S0182857.1:0-13983 GCA_010110895.2 Picea sitchensis | reverse complement strand
TTTGAAAATATGTTTATCAGCTGGTCTGAATATGAAAGAAGCCACCCTTTTCAAGAGGCGTCTCAGGTGGACCGTTGAAAGAAACTATTGGATGACCACTCTACGTGGAAATTTTTGTTTGGTCTAAATTGTATTTTGCCGTTGATAATTATTTTGATCGATGGTTGTTGTAAGAACTCCCTTTTTTTTTTGCTGTTGATAATTATTTTGAAACTGCTGTGAATTGAGAAGTCCTTCTAGGCCAAAGACAAGTTATTTTTATCAGATGTATGTGATTGGAGTTGGAGAAGAATTACTTCCTTTCCTGTTCCATGAATGATGCAGTAAATGAGTAAGAGCAATTAATTTTGTTGTCAAGTTATCTCGTGCAATGTCTTGATGTTCTTTACTTTAATGATGAGAATAAATTATTGTGTTGTTATGGGATGAATGTTATGGTAGATGAATTATTTTGCTTACCATGATCTTGATTACTTATGTGTTTTCTTCTGTTAAATTAGTTCTTTTTTCTTTCTCAGACAGTAATTGGATGCTCATTTGTTTAATGTATTAGTACTAGGCCCTGTGGCATAGAATCACTGTCTACATGTTTGAGCAGTGGGTTATCCCAAGCTCGACCTCTTCCCTCTAGTTAAAACCTTTGTCCTGTTATTTTTCAAGTTGGTTTATACTGGCTTGCCTCTCTCGTATCAGCCCCACCCAAGAGAAATACAGAAAAGGAATTGTCTTAACAGAAGGAAGAGCCTTCACCAGAAAACACAAAGCCCATCGATAATTTGGCCAGATCACAAGATCTGTAGAACCATTCCACTCCAAACGCTGCAGAGTCTAATTGGGCCTCGGTGGCGGGTTTGGTTCCTGCTGTTGAATCAGGGTATTTAGGCCCCATCAACACCTTATTCATCAACCAAGGTTGGAGTTACAAGTACACCAAGGAAGGAAAGGACCCATCCCAATAAGGCACTTTGGAGCCCATTTGACTTCAACAAGTCGATCCACCAAGTGCAATTTATTTGTGTTTTCATTGTGGTAAATGAAAACTTACATTGTTTCAATTCCTTTGTTCATATTAAGTAAACGTTTCTTCATGCTTTGGTTTCCATCTCCTATGTGATCTAGGGTTTGATGCATGTAAGTAGACCTATGGTTTTATTATTGAACTATTTAACCATTTGTGTATGGCTCAATCCATAACCATTGAGCTTAAGGGGGTTTTTTCCACCCTTGTGACAAAAAACCACGAACAAATTAATCTGTTATCACCTCAAAATTGATCGCTCATGACATTTTCAATAGTTACACATGAATACATCACTATTGGTATGAAGAACCATCATTTCCATCCCTTTTCCACTATCATATGATCTCAAACATGCCAGAATTAGCTTAGTCAAACCATAAATTTGACCAAAAGTGGTCAATTCAGATATTTCCCCCATTATGTGTGCACGAACAATGCAGAAATACCCCCTCAAAGTTGTTTTGCCCCTTAAAATCACTAATTTTCGTTGTTTTCAACCCCCATGAATGCACCCAAATTGTTGTGATGAGTTGTTAGTAACATGGGGACCATGTTAAGCCCTAATTGTTATTTTTAAATTTGATCCAATCATATTTAACCACTAACAAGTAGACCATGCCAAGGGGGTTATCCAATACACAACTATAAATAAATCACTTGAGGTCACTCCATCCATCCATCCATCCACACTTGTAAGGTTATGTTGTTGGAATTACATTAGAATATTGAGGACCCCTTCCTCTTGATCCCATATTTCTAGTTTCTTTACCTTATTCATCAACGAGGGTTGGAATTACAAGTACACCAAGGAATCAAAGAACCCATCCTAGGGAGGGGCTTTGGAGCCCATTTCACTTCAACAATCCCTTCCACTAGGTGCTAATTATTTGTCTTTTCATTGTGATAATGCAAAACTTACATTGTTTCAATTCCTCTATTCATATTAAGTAAATGTTTCTTCATGCTTTGGTTTTCATCTCTTATATGATCTATGGTTTGGTGCATGTAAGTAGACCTAGGGTTTTATTATTGAATTATTTAACCATTTTTCTAAGGCTCAATCCACAACCATTGAGCTTAAGGTGGTTTTGTCCACCCTTGTGATGAATACCCACCAACAATAGTCAATGCATATATGTGTACCATTGCAAGGCTCATTGTATCAATCATCTCATTCATTTATTTATCAATTATCTATAATTATTATTATATATGGATTTCAACTATATATCCTTCTTGTTGTAACCCTTGAGATGTTTCTGGCTAGGAAACTATGCCAAGGCATCCATTGATTGATTTGTTTTTAGTCAATTTGTCCTAAAACTGAGTGTTTTTGTTGTTAATTTAGGCCTATATATTTAATCTTTAAATTTTAAAGAATTTAGATGAGAAGGCAAATCATTTCATGTTTCAAACAATTAAATTTTAGTAGATGGAAGAAGAATATAAAGAAAAACAATTTGAAAATTAGAGGAATGTATCTTATGATAAATATTACTTTAACTTTCCAGAAGAAGCAGTGATGTTTGTTTATTTATCTTAAAACCATAATATAGTTTGAACTTTAAAGAATACTTATTTGAATTTAAAAAAGAATAATGTAGTATAAGCACGGGTCTCCTTTTATACTCATAGTATTTTAGAAGAAATCTGAAACTTTTAATGTTACCTTTGCAGTACTATGATGGTAGTTGTTGTACTAAATCATCACATTCATGGTAGTAGACACATCTAAGAAGAAATAGAGAATATGGAAATAACAGAGAAGGAAAATCACATCATTTGAAACACAAAAAGTTTGAATCTTCAAAACTTGCAAATATTTTTATTAAGACTTAAGCTCAGGCCAAAAAGCTCTTTTACATTGAGTTCTCATGATTATTTATACAAGATAGATCGAAACTAAAAATGGTTATTCGATCCTGCTTTTCAGTATTTATATTACAAAAATATTTATGATCTGCAAAAATAGGAAACAACTGAAAAATTGGCGGACTATATTGAATTGCTTTGATGACTTGTCCACCTATTAGGTGGAGAAAAAGTTTCTAAGTGTCGCTTGAAGGATATCCATAAGATTTCATCTGTCTGTAGGCAATATCAAGATCTGCGTATTTTTCATACGTAGGTGGATTTGGAAACAATTCTTCGATTAACGAGAGTAAATGAAAATCATCCATAAGTAAATATACAATGACTCGACCTCTTAATTTATCAGACATCCCTAGAAACTTTGGCTCATTTTCTATGGCTATGAATATATTCCTCATGTATTCTTCAAATGGAAATAATTTCCCTTTCTCAATCCCAGTTGAAGGCAATCCCATCTTTATCAATTTCTCAAATATGTTGGTGAACAAATCAACATCCCTCTTCATACTGATGCATTTATATTTAGTTGTCTACAAAAAAATTATTTTAGTAAAATTTCTTTCAGCTTCCATGACAATTTTTTTCCGTATCTTGAATGCCTTCGCTTTTGAGTACTTCACTGGAATTTGAATTTAGGAACCTAATGGTTTGGGCAGCAACCTGAGATCTTGTTCCCAATTCAACAAATGCTTTCTTCAAAACCTCATCGATCTCATATGTTAATAAAATTTCATCATTAGTAATTTTGAACAAATGCCAAACCTTGGTGACTTCATTTAGGATTTCAACCCAGATGACATGTTTAGCCCCTATCAAATATGGCTTACGAGACAACTTATCACTCAATTGATCCATTTTATTCTGCAATTTTGTTTTCAACTTTTGATATTTTGTAACAGTTTTATCTTTATCCTTGATTTCTTATTTTTGATTTGAGATTGTTTTCTTCAGTTTTTCTATTTCCACACCCTTTAGATTTAGATATGCTAATGCTTTTGGCAATCCAACTGTTGGATCTGTTGATTTGGCTTCTTCTGAAGAAGATGATCCTTCTTTTAATATTTTTATTTGACTTTCATATAATTCAATCTATTCTCCCATCTTTACCATTTTTCTTAGTTGTTCTTTTTTTTCCTAAATAGCTTGTAGTTCAAGACTCTATACATGTTCAATGCCTGGGATATTGATATTTTTCTTCAACAATTGAATTTCCTTGTCTTTTGTATTTATTAAAGCTTGTATAGATGCTTCATCTCTCCGATTGGCTCCCAATTCTATTATCCACTATTCTAATTCCTATATCCTCATCTACCTTGATCTATTACCCAATTTTTCATTTTTTAGCTGAGTTCTGAGTTTTTTTTTCAAGGCCTGAAACTTTTTAATTCTAAGGTTTGTTATTGGAGCATCTCTCTTTATCATTTCTCATTTTGTCCGTGCAAATAAAATTTGTCCAGTGGGTGTACTGCATTCAGATCAAAGGAAACATTTATCACTTGATTTTGCTCTTTTTGTTCTATAACAGCTATGTTTAGTTTCCCTTTTTCATAATCCACAACTGATATCATTCTAGCTTGAGATGCATCATATTCAAAAGTCTGAGTAGTAATATTCTTATTAATCGTTGCCCCTGCGTGTCTTATTTCCATAAATTGATTTACATAATCAATGGGTTGATTTGTAGTCAATGATTCTATCCCACTTTGCTCTCCTGTACTTTTGGATTTTGTTGAAGTTGATACTTCTACTGTCATGACAGGACCTCTATCTACTGGTGGTATTTCTTTCTCTAAATATTGATCTTCTTCTTGATTCAATTCATCCAATTTCTACCTTTTAGTTGATCCACCTTCTTTTGTCTCTGAATCCTTTGAAGTTGACTATGAAATACTCCTTTTGTAAATCTTCTCAAACTAATGTGGTGTTTGTATGGATGGAGACTTAACATGCTAGTCTGATGTCTTACCATGAATCTGTAGAAGATTCTAGACATCTTGCCAACTATCTTGATTTTCCAATAACTCTAATTCAGCTTTTTGTTGGTGTTGATAAGGAGCTTGCCCATGTGAGGTATATTTTGAAGATATTACACCATGAGGGTCATAATTCCATGGTTCCCCTTGTTGAAATCCCATAGTTCAAAGAAGATTTGTTGTAAACTACAGTGTTGCCCTGGTATTAACAATAAAAGGACCTACCTTTTTTTTCAATTTGAAATTCAACTTGTGTTTCTTTGGCACAAAATGAACTTCATATGTGTTTAACCTTTGCCTAATATATTCAAGATAAAAAATCCTAGGAGTTAAGAAAACAAGTAAGAGGAAAGGTCGTAGTTGGAAACCATAGACTCTTATTTCAATATAATGTTCAAAGATATACCAATCTCCTACTTTCATGTCTGAACTCAACCATAATATTTGTTTACACTCAGGAAAGATTCTATGGGGATTTTTGTTGAATATGATTCGGTAGCCTTTAGACATCAACTGGTTAATATAGTGAGGAAATCCAACATTTAGGGGTTTCTTCTTAATGATAGGAGTCGAGTTAATGACTGAATTAGGGTGACCATGGTCATCTTCAATTTTAAACCCTATATGCATAAAATGGGAAGATTATGTAAACAAGAAGAGGTGAACCAAATACGACTAATATCTGAAGCTTCGAAGGGATCCGAATTCAAAGAACTCGTAGTGAATTTGGTCTGCTAGAAATTGGGAAAAATAAATTTGGTAATGGCCTTGGTCGTAATTGGACATATAGAAGCCATGATACCCAACCCAAACTCATCTACAATTAAATCATCATTTTCCCCAAAATCTTAGAAATCATGGTAATAATCTTTCGAAAGTTCTAAGGAAATAATTCAGATTGGATGACAGTATTTTCATTGGGGATGTTGAGCTTTTTGCATAGATATGATTGTAGCGGGGTCACTCTCTCATCGGGTTTAAGTTATGTGAAACACATGGCTTCTATAAGCTCATTTAATGTCTCACTGTATGGATTCAATGGCCATATCAACATTTCAAAAATCGGTTGACGGGTTATCTGGATAAGAACAAACCCAGAAGTGGAAATTATAGTTCGTTTTGAGTGGATATAATTTTTGGCACACCAGACTACAAATTTTGGGAATTGATAGAACTGGGGTATCATAAATTTAGCAAGGTTAGATCCCCATGCGTAGTAATGATCAACCATATTGGGAAAAAAAATAATTACTTGTTGGTATAGCTCAGAGGAGTCCAAGGACAGGATAGGGTCGAAAAAAATATATATTTGTCGACTAGGTCTTCTTCTACAATATTTGTGTTTTTACTGGTTTCTAAAGTTTGAGAAGACTGCATTTTTAAACGAAGACTAAATATTAAGAGGATTCATATTTACCCGTGCAAGTTGGAACTGGTATCAAACTAGGATGATGATGGCAAGCTTTGCAGGAACAACGAACCCGACGCTCAAACCCTTTGATAATTTAAAATGAAATGATAATTCGACCTTTACCCCCTTTTTTCATTGAAAAGAGATATGTGTTGGTGTTTGATTAGCGAAAGATTAATTTTAAAATGAATAAACTAATTATTTACCTTTTCATTAGTTAAAGTCATGATTGGACACTTGTATACCTTGTGTTAATTTCGGGGGGTGGATGTGGTTAAGTTAACCACATATCCCGGGGGGGCAAAATTGATGAATGAACGCCATGTTGCAAAGCTTAACCTTCGGGTAAAGTTTTATGGCCCCCTCCCCTTTGGTTAAAGGTCGAGCATACGGGGGGGGGGCTGAAATCCGTTGTGAGTCGTTGATATTTAAGTGAATAGGCGCGATTAGATCTGCAAACAAAGAACACGTCTTATTAAAATAATATACAAATAAAGGTTTTATATAATAAAATCAAAACAATTTACAAAGGTTTTCGTTTAAACCTTCGATTTATTTAAGACAAATAGAACTAATCTAATAATGTTAAAAGTCCCTAAAAAGATTTTATTACTTAAAACAATAAAACTAAAAAAAAAAATGAAATTTATTCAAACTAAAATATTGATAAACCATGATCCTAGGTCCTAAAGAAATCTATTTTTTTTTATGAAAATTTAGGTTATGTTACACGACTTCTTATGTTGGATAATTTGTATATGAACTATTGTTCATTGCATTGGTATCAAAGACCCTTTCATGGCACTTTCGCTAATTATGCATGTCCCTTAGGATGTAGACTCTTTTATACTATGTTTGTATGATTGGGTCACGGCTAGTAGATTCTCTAGAATTTTTTGGAATATTTGTAACCACTCCAGTCACCTATATATATGAGACATGTAATGTAATTAGAGAGGTTTGAGATTAAAGAGAAAGGGATTGTTGTTGTTTTGAGTTTTTTTTTATCACCCTGCATTGAAGTTATGTAACACCATGCATGTTATTAAGACTATGGATCATTGTTATGCATGTGTGTTTGTGTATGTTCTCTGTGTTTTTGTTATTAATCTGAATGTTTTTAGTTTTTTAATCTTAGATGAATGCAATTAACGCACTATTAAGTAAAACTAACCCCACTAAAATATTTGACACTTTTCTTCATGACAACTATCATATGTGCCTTGGGTGAGACCTTCTTCCTCCTGGAAGGTTGAATATGTCAATGCACTAAACTACATCAAACCAGTGTGGGATACATTTCATGGACCCTAGGTCTTTCATGGAGCCAACAACATTGTTCCATTATTGAGACATTAACCAATGAAAAGTACTAAAGAAGCAACAAAGGGTGAAGAAGGCCAAGATTCAAAATTGGTTCAAAGGATTCATGAATCTGCCTACCAAGAAAATCCATACATAGTGGAGCATGTTGGAAGATTTAAAAAGAAATAAATGTTCAAATGTCTACATGAGATATTATGGGTGGAATTTCCAATGACTTTGCCCAAATGGATATAAAGGTGTGCTAATAAACAATGGTGTTGACGTTCACTCTACTGAGATGAGTGGATTATCAAAAAATTGGTAAAGATTCAACAGAATGACCACAAAATGACCTCGGCAATGGATTTTTGGTATAGAGGTGTGTCATTGTTTCATGGAAACCTGCACAGAAGACCTAGCTAAAGTAAATACAAAAAAATCTTATCAATAAAAGGATGAGAGATTCAATATAGAAAAATGAGAAAATATATTCACACTACTCCAATGAGCTAATCAATGAATAATACAATGAATGAGTTATATACACTCATATAGGAAAGAACATTCCATGATTAATAAAAGCGAACAAGTTGTGAGCTTTTCTTAGGAATTCATGCATAATAGTGATGGTCTAAAATAGAACTAGCTCTGATTAACTACCACTGAACTAGTGAGTCAAAATTCAAAATATTTCCAACACACCCCCTGAACATAACTATGGACTAATAAAAAACGAGTTCCGGAAACTAGATCATATTAGGTACTCATGTACAATGCAACTAATGAACACTAAATAAAAAATGAGGAAAGAAGGAAAACCACGTGGGAAAAAAAAACCTCAAAAGACAATGCATCAAAATAAGAAAAGGAAGTTGCTAGGAAACTGTGTTCTTCACTCCAAGACCATCCCGTAAAGTCTGAAACTTTATCCCGGTGAATTTCTTGGTGAAGATGTCAGAAGTATGTTCAGAGGAAGGACAAAACTACAGATCAATGATCATGTCATGTACTAAATCTTTAATGAAATCCATGTGAACCTCAATGTGTTTAGTTTGTTGTCCTTGTAGTAGATCTCTACAAAATCTCATTGTACTCTGATTGTCACACCATATTACAATCGGACAGTGAAATTGGATACTAAGCTCAGTAAGGAAGTGTTGAAGCCAAAGTGCTTGAATGACACAATTGACTACTCCTATGTACTCGGCCTCTGTGGAAGATAAAGAAAACGTTGGTTTCTTCTTACTTGACCAACAAATAGGGTCTGACCCCAAACTGAGAGTGTACCCTGAAGTGGACTTGCGATCTATGTCATCGCCATCCCAATTTGAATCTATGAATCCTATGAGAACCAATGCACAACTAGTTTCATAGTGGATCCCATAACTGATGTTTCCATGAACATATATGAGAATGCGCTTGGAAGCCTTCCAGTGCAGATCATGGGGATCCTTCATGTATCTGGAAACTGCTCCTACTACATATGAGATATCTGGATGGGTGTGGGTGAGATATAGAAGACTCCCCACCAATTGTCGATAAAAAGTGATGTCCACTAATGGTGTATCCCCACCATCCTCAAGTCTGATCCCAGATAAGAAGGGTTTAGGTGCAAACTTACAGTCTGTCATGTGGAATCTATCAAGAAGATCCCTGGCATACTTAGCCTGATAATGTTTGATGCTAGAAGCATCTTGACTAATATCAAGACCAAGAAAGAAATGAAGTGGACCCATGTTCGTCATAGAGACCCTGTCGTGCAAAATATCTTTGACCACAACAATGGCTAAAGCAGAGCTACCAGTGATCAAAACGTCATCAACATAGAGTACTAAAATAATCAAACAGTCAGTAGTCCTCAACATGTAAACATTGCAATCAGATTTACATCTAACAAAATTATGTGAAAGCAGATAAGAATCCATCTTTTCATATCATGCTTTAGGTGCCTTCTTGAGGCCATAGAGTGACTTCTTCAATCTGCATATTAAAGATGAGTTGTGAATGAACCTTAGTGGCTGCTCCATGTGGATCTCCTCTGAAAGATCAATGTGAAGAAAAGCATTCTTCACATCCATCTAGTGAGCTTCCCATCCTTTGGTTGTTGCAATGGATAGAACCAAGCAAATGGAGTCTATCTTTGCTACAGGAGCAAAGGTATCATCATAATCTATCCCATGAATATGTTGAAATCCTTTTGCAACTAATCTTTCCTTATACCTTATCACCTGACCATATGTTTCTCACTTGGACCTATAGACCCATTTGCATCTAACGAGTTTCCTCCTTGGTGGAAGTGGAACCAGATCCCAAGTCTGATTCTCTAGAAGTGAGTCATACTTCTCCTGCATGGCTGCTTCCCATAATGGATTTCCCACAACCTCATTGTAGGTCTACAAATCGAAAGATTGAATCATATAGCAATGCATGGGCATCGTTGGTTTAGAAGCAAAAAATACATGAGAAGGCTCCTCTTGCTGAGATCAAACCCTCATGGAATCTAATGGATCCCCTGCAAGGTCGCCTGCTACCTAAAGTGTATATTGTACCCACTTGGGAATCTGTTGAAGCTCTGATGTTGGCTCCTCGTCTGGTTTTACTACCTTCTCTTCTCCATGTATAGAATCCTCTAAGTCTGAATATGGGCATCCGAGTGAGTGGAATCATCATCTCTGGTGTTTGGAACTAATGGAAGCACAAGAGTCTTTGCATGCTGCAATGGTGGTACATGCAAAGTACTCTCCTCAAACTGAACATTGTGCTCAATGATGAGCCAATATGTAGAGTGATTTATCAACCTGTAACCTTTCACATCATCTATATATCCCACAAATATGCAAGGTGTGTTATGTGGATCTAATGCTTTCATATTTTCAGAAGGAATATGGGCCCATGCACGAGATCCAAATTGCAGAAGTTTGTGACATCTTGTTTGTCACCTATCCAAGCCTTAAAAGGTGTCATGTCCTCAACAAATCTATGAGTAGATCTGTTATGTATGTAAACATCACAGTTAAATTCCTTAGCCAAAATATTGGAAGGAAGATATTGTGCATGCAACATGCAACTGGTCATCTCCTTGAGAGATATGTTATTCCTTTCAGCAACTCCATTATGTTGTGGAGTGTATGCAACTGGATACCAGCCTCACGAAAAATATTATGAACATCTTTGTTGATATACTCCCCCCCATTGTCTGTACAAATGATCTTGATCTTATTCCCAGTCTATGTCTCTACTAGAGCTTTGAAGTCTTTGAGATGCTCAAAGACTTCATACTTTTTCCTGAGAAATAAATCCAAGTATAGAGTGAGTAATCATCAATAAATTTAAGGACATACCTTACTTTTCTAATGGATGGATGTGGAAATAGACCCATGAGATCACTGTGAACAAGCTCCAAGGAAGAGGAGGCTCTTTAGGATGCTTTCCAAGTATGCATCCTTCACAAACCCCTTCAGAAAAGTGAATTTCTGGCAAGCCTTTGACCATTCCTTGCTTGGAAAGTTGTTGCATGTACCTAAAGTTTAAATGACCAAAAATCTCATGCCATACTCTACTACTATCATCAATATGCATTAGTAGTAAAGAGGAGTCATGGTCAACAAACTTAGTGAATTTATACAACCTTGATTTGTGATCTACCTCACCAATTGCAATAATGGAATTGTCATGCATGTCAAGTATAGAAACTGAATCTGATGTAAATTCAACCTTTTTACATGTTTGAGTGATCTTATAAACTGAGAGCAAATTTATAGAAATCTTTGTAACATGTAAAACATTCTCAAAACTTCCATTAGGGAGTTCCACTCTTCCCTCTCCTGCTACTGCTACTGGAGTATCATTCCCCGTGAGAATATGGGGGTCTTGAGCATGAACTTAATGAAGTAAAGACTTCCTCTTTGGCTACCATATGATGTGATGCACCAGAATCTATAATCCATGAATCATATGAGGAATTAATTGCAACCAAAGCATGATGATTACCTTTCTTAGGAGCATGATCTTCTTACTTCTTCTTATTGGCTCCTTTGGGAATGGAGTTTCCAAGGTTGTTCTTCTAAAGTACATGTTCCATAAGATCGATTTGCTTCTTCATGCATGTGGATTCTTCGTGATTTGGTTTATTGCAATAAGTGCACTGCTTTCCCTTATTCTTCTTTCCTTTGGAATTTGAAGGGTCTTTGGAACCTGAAGAATCATTGAAGGGTTTGGAATATCCCTCCTTTTCTCTTTGTTGCTCCTTTCCTTTCTATTTGGATTTTTTATTGGATGACCCTTTTCCATTTTTCATGGTGAGTGCATGTTCTTTGTGTTCCTTAGTTAGACCCATTTGAATGATTTTTTTCTTCTCGTGTGTGAGAGAATCAACGAACTACTCCATGGTAGGCATCTTCCACTTTGATCCCAAGAGATATCTGCCATAATAGAAAGTGGAGACATAGATAACATATTCTAGTCCTAGCTTAGCCAATAATGTTAGAATAAGTTGGTCTTATTGTTTATATTTATCAACACCACAAGATTCCAAGCTCAATATCAAATATTTAAACTTGGTAAAGAAATCTTGTATATTATCAAAACTTTTAGGATCCAAGGTATTCAACTCTACCACAAGCATATGACCTCTCATCTCATCCTACTTTCCAAAGAGACCTTCCAAGGTGGTCCAGATCTCGTTTAGAGTCTTGCATGTGGCAACATGAAACCATAAATCAGTTGAAATTAATTCAAGAATAAGTCATGTGGCCTCATCCTTACGGTTCACCCATCTGGTATTCTCAATCGTTGATGCAGGTTTTGTTTCTATCACCATCATCAAATTGTACAATCCTTTCCTTTTGAGTTGGAATTCAGCCTTCATATTCCATTCAAAATAATTGTACATTGTGAGAATTATCACCATATTTGATTAAATAATTGGTTTTGTATCCATCCCTCTTATTGGTTCTGAAAACCCTGAAAATCAACCCTCAATTTGCAAGTAAAAAATTATGAGAAATTACTGCAAAAAGTCAATTTTTGAAGAGTGTCGCACCATGTCTGAAGGACAAAGAGTGACACTGTCACACCCTGTTGGAAGACCACAGTGCGACATTATCACACCCTAGTGGAAGGACACAGAGCGACATTGTCGCACCCTGGCAAAGGCTAAAGTGCGACACTGCCTGCGACACTCAGAATTTCGTAATTTTGTGACTAACTATCGCACCTTTCGACAGGGAGAGGGTGCGACACTGTCAAATACACGGATTAAGCTCAACAAAAACTATGATTTCCCTCTTCTCTGGATTTTTGTTTTCTCCAAGCAGCTCAGCTCTGATACCATGTCAATGTTTCATGGAAACCTGCACATGAGACCTAGCTAAAGCAAATACAGACAAAGCTTATCAAGAAAAGGATGAGAGATTCAATATGGAAGAATGAGAAAATATATTCACAGTAATCCAATGAGCTAATTAACGAATAATACAATGAATGAGTGATATACACTCATATAGGAAAGAACATTCCATAATTAAGAAAAAGCGAACAAGCAGTGAGATTTTCTTAGGAATTCATGCATAATAGTGATGGTCTAAAATAGAACTAGCTCCACTTCACTACCACTGAACTAGCGAGTCAAAATTAGAAATATTTCTAACAAGGTGTAGTACAAGGCTATGATTTGTAATTTTTGGTAGAATGTCATTAGTCTTTGACCAAGGCACTTAAATTGTTTAACAAAGGACCACCTAGAAGTTTGATGGAAGAAATACTAGTGTGGATAAATATGTTGATGGTGGAATGGGGTATGTTTCTTAGCCCCATAGATATGGAAGCATAATCCCTATGTTAAGGAGTGGTATCATAAGAGGACATGATGGTAGATTTGATGTCATAAGCTAATCAAATGATGGGTGATGGTAAAGGTAGTGGAATTCGAAAGAGAATGTTAAAAGTGACAATAAAGATGTGTTAAGATCGTGGAATATTGGTGGTGGAAAGAAATGAAAACTATTTGCACCATGAAAGAGTTGTTCATGAGAAGTGATGATCCTAAACTTCATCTGGAATGTGAGATGATGTAGAGGATGAGAAGAGAAATTAAAGGAGCTTTGGTTGACCCTGAAAGTAAAGATCAAGAATGTGTATTGTTATAAATAAAATAAGAGTTCATGGAGGAAAGAACTTTGGAAGAAATGAGGTGACAATTGGATAATGGTATAAGGGATGCAGATACTCAAACTAAAAGTGCCAAGATTCTACCTTAGTTTTCCAACCCATATGTTGTTGTGGAAGCTGCAAATGGATGGACCCAGGAAGAGACATGCAAAGATGAGTTTGTGTTTGTGTCGTTCTAGTATTCTAACCTTATGGATTACCATATTGCCTAGAAAGTAGACCAAATTGGAAAT
>SNQJ01S0182856.1:2516-15229 GCA_010110895.2 Picea sitchensis | reverse complement strand
GTAATTTATTTGGGAAAATTAGGCCTCCAAATTCTACATAAATAAAAAAACAAATCGCATCGCCGTCCGCGGAAAAAACCCTGAAAAATTCCAGATTTTAAAACTTCAATATCTTAACTTCCCGGACTCCGTTTCGGACGATTTTTTTTTTAAATTGGGTTTTTTTATGAGAGGAACTCAGATATACAACCCGTTTATGCAAATTTTGCACATAAATATACTGAACATTTCTGGAATGTCGCAGCCCTATTTTTTCTTCTCCAAAAAAAAAATCTACAAAAAAACATATTTGCCCACAATGTCTGCTAAGGAAAGTTCTCTAAGTATACCTCTTGTTAAGAACCTAAGACTGAATACAAAATCATCACAACAGATGTACAAAAACAATATGCAAAATCTTATTTATTACTATCAAACCCTTGAGGTAGGGCAACACCATACAATGGATCCTATTATGGAAGGGATCCTCTCTTGTTCACATGCTTCTTCGAGGGGGCATCCTCCTATTGAGATACCGCTCCAAATACAATATTTTTATTTATGTCGCATTACATTACTTGAACCCATTTATATAGTACTACCATCACCTTAGAACATTCTAGAGGAGAAATCTTCTAGAAGTAGAACATTCTAAGAAGTCCTCTTACATTTATTATATCTAACTACCCATTTATTATATCTAACTACCATAGTGGGTCTTATTTAATAATATGGTGGACCTAGTCTACCTTACATTGAATGACCTCCACTATTATCACTATGGGCCCTCTGGCCCCCACCCCCACTACCTCTCTAGCTACCTTACATAAATAAACATTACATGCCATGTAGAGAACCCATACACATGTATATGTTAAATTAATTGACATTGTATTTATATTTGTGCATATATTTTTTGTTAACTCGATGATAGATTGCAAATGAATATAGAGATGTTAGTTTAGAAATTATTATTAGTAGATATAAGTTAATGGGTCAAAATATTTAGGTTTATAAGTATTTAAAAGATAAAATATTAACGTTTATAAGCATTGAAAATATAAGTCAAAATATTTACTTTTATAAATACTAAGAGTTAAGGGAGTTTTAACTGAATAGTTTGTACGTAACAATATTTACTAAGGTTTTGCAAATGGGGTAGCAAGCTAAGTGGGCTTGATTATGAGGAAAACTCTACATTTTAACGTGCTTGAGCTAGAGGAGTCTTTGGATGGGTGACCTCCTCATAAATATTGGTTATCGGGTGCACGTTAAGGTGATGATTGATGTTATGCGATTCATTTCACTAGTTTCAATTCCACTTATTCACTCGTATGAGCATCATTGGATGAAACGAGTGCTAATAGGACTTGATTGTGGGGAAAACTTCACAGTTGATGTAGCCCCCCTACCCTCCTAGGGATTTTACGATCTCTCGGTCTTGGATCTTCAAGTTCTTGAGTCGAATTAGCTCTTTGGACCTTCAATAGACCCCGAATTATTAACACACAGGTCCCTTTGATGTCACCTGCAGGTTCAAGTTACCCGCAACCCCTTCTCTCCGACACTTTGGAAACACCAACTCGTGAGTACTAGCTCCCATGCTAGACTCCTTCTCCAATGCGACCATGGGCTATAACCTCGAGCCAACTCCTTCGCAATTTTGGGCTTCACAACTTTGCAACCTTCGCCCTTGGCTTCTTTCGAAACACTTTCTTCTGAATTTGTGGATATATGTCACGTTTCCTCCTGGATCTGACGGTCCAACTGTACTTCTAGTTTCGCGACTTCTCGAATATTTCACACACTCCACACTCAACTTCTTCGAACCTTTTTCTTCCATATTCTCTAATATGCTACCACATATCTCCTTGCAGCCAACGGTTAGGATTCGCTTCGCGACTTCGTGACTTCGGCGATCCCGCTTCTCAAATACTTCAAATACTCTGAACTCCAAAGTGTTGAAATACCTCACGGTTAGTCCTCCATGCAAATTCCCCCAGATCTAATGGTCTGGAATGATCTCGATCCCTCTTGAACGGATCTCGCTCGTCGATTTTGGGAAACCATAAAGGACTCCTTCCTTTGAATATTTATTGTCACTGTCTCTCCTGAGCTTTGTTCTCTCTCAAACCGTTTTTTCCTTAGAGTGATATCTTCTACACTTTGTCAAATTTTAGCCTGTGCACGCCTTGCAACAATTCCTCCTCCACAACTTACCTTCTTCTGTGGACGAATTCCACTACTCCTCTTAAGATTCCACGTCAAAAGACTCCATTGAACACTCCTTGCAAACAATATGTAATCTCTGCCTGCAAAGATCTAAATTATTTTCCTTGGATTTTCTTATTCCCGACACTTTGATCTTCTCAGAACAGTATCTCGATAATTAACTCATTATCTCTCTACGCACGTTTGCAACAAGCTTCCTTCAGTCTTAACTTTGAAGGATGACTATGCACTCCTTGCAGAAGTACTTCCACGCTCTATTGTTCCCTCTTAACAGTATGGTTGTGAGTGTGTTCGATCTACGAACACCTACAAATTATCTCTCATGAACTTTACGAGTCAAAGCGGACTCCGGCACACACACCTTGCGAAAACTATGCACTCTATGTACATATAAGTTTCATGTTATCTCTTTTGAGATTATGAGTCGAAACAAACTCTGTCAACGCACACCTTGCAGACTATGCACACTTGCACTTGCTTGTAGAAGAGAAACAATTGAAACTTGTCTAAATCCTCACATATTCATACATTCAACCATGCAAATGCATCCATAACATAAACACAAGAAATAACAAAGAGTTTCAATTAGATAAAAAGCATACCATTCATTCATTTAGATAGACACAACAACACCAAACATTTGGGACAATGTTTTTATGTTATATTCATTCAAATTTTCTATACATGGATTTACGCAATGCTCCTCATCGACTCTTAACTCTCAGACACAATGGCAACAACTATCAATTACTTCAGCAACAACCTCTTCTAGGAGCCAATACAAAGTTTTATACAAGATGGGCTCTTCGAGCCTTTTCCTCCAACTACTCAGAAGCTATGTTATCAAAAGAAAAACATTCAACTACTATAATTTATTACAATAAATATTTGAGTCAGATAGATAAGAGTGAAAGCTCTAGATCTATACTGCAATCTAGAACATTAAAGCAAAATGCATTCCTCCATCGACCTCATAGAATGGCTCAACCTCCAAACATTAAAGATGTTCTTTAATTACAATATTTTCAAATGTTTGCATGACATTCCCTTCCTTAATTAAATTTTATTTATCCAAAATGCACACTAATGCATTGAGTTGTCTTCCACTCATGCTTTGTTGGCGATGCTCCTGCATCATACTCCTCTGGTTGAAAAATTCATGGAATCTTATCCATGAGCTCCTGCACTAACTTTCCATCCTTCTGGATATCTGACTTCCCTGCTACAGGCATCCATCCATGAGCTCCTGCACAAATTTGTGACTTCCCTGCTACAGGCATCTTTTTTTCCCACTGAATTTTCTTCTGATCCTCTAGTTCCATCTTCCCTATAAGGATACAGGTCTGCAATGTTAAATATGGGTGATATACCCACATCTTCTGGAATCTCTATCTCATAAGCATTCTCATCAAATTTTCTTAGGATCTTGCATTGTCTTATCTTCTTCATCTTTATTTTATTGTATGTTCCCCTTAGAAACCTTTCCTTCCTTATATGTGCTAGAACTTGATATCTAACTTCAAATTGAAGTTTCCTCTCGTGTTGATCAACTCTGTGCTTGCATTCTTTACTGTTGCTCTACAACTATTCTTTGATCTGATTATGAAGATTTTGCATTTCTGGATCAAAGTCTTCGGCTCCAACGCTTCTGAATTCATTCTGCTCCATATTTGTTAACTCTGACACTCCCCTCAACTTCATTCCATATACTATCTAAAATGGGCTCCTTCCGATACTTCTATTCAATGAGTCATTGTATGCAAACTCTGTTTGTGCCAAAATTTGATCCCACTGACTATGATGTTCAGTGACCAAACTCCTTTGCAAATATCCTAAACTCTGATTCACCACCTCAGTCTGTCCATGTGTTTGAGGGTGATATGAAGAACTGAAGGATAGTTTTGTTCCCAGATTCTTCCACAATGTTCTCTAGAAATGACCAACAAATTTGGTATCCCTGTCTGAAACAATACTTTTGGGAAACCCATGAAGTCTCACAACTTCCTTGAAAAACAAATTAGCAACGTGTGTTGCATCACTGGTCTTCTGGCATGGGATAAAGTGTGCCATCTTTGAAAATTTGTCAACTACCACAAATATCGAATCACTCCCTCTTTATGTCCTTGGCAATCCCAACACAAAATCCATGCTTATTGCATCCCAAGGCTTATTTGGAATATGCAATGGTTGATACAATCCAATGATCTGTCTCTTTCCCTTGGCATACTGACAAATATTACATCTGTTCACGAACTTATTTACCTCTATCCTCATACCTGGCCAATAGTACAAGCTGATCAACTCTGCAAACATTTTTTCATGACCAAAATGTCTGGCTAGACCTCTACTATGTTTTTCCTTCAACAATTTTTCTCTCATCGAGCACTTTGGTATGCACAATTAGCACCCTTTAAACAACAATCCATATTGAATCAAATATTCGGCCCACCGGATTTTGTCTTTGATCACAGGGTTTTCACGTGCTTCATCTTCCTCTTTGAAATCTAGATCATCACAATACATGTCTTTAATTTGTTCAAATCCCAAGGTTTTCACTTGAAATTCCTACAGAATCAATCTTCTATTGCTCAATGCATAAACAACTTTGTTAGCATTACCAGAAATATGTTTAATGACAAAAGTGAAATTTTGCATAAACTCTATCCACTTAGCATTTCTATGGTTTAATTTCTCTTGTCTGGTTATGAATTGTAAAGCCTGATTATCTCTATACAAAACAAATTCCTTTTGTAAAAAATAGTGCCTCCATTTCTTCAAGGCTTGAATTATTGCATAAAAATATTTATCATATGTGAAGTAATTTTTCTTAGTGTCATTCATATTCTCACTGAAATATGAAACAAAACTATCATCTTGTCTTAAGACCGCTCCAATTGCAACTCCACTGGCATCACATCTTACTTGAAACGTCTTCCCAAAATCTAGCAAGACCAGAATCGATTGTTTTGTTATCTTCTCCTTTAATATATTGAATCTTTTCTCTGATTCTTCTGTCCATTTGAAAGACTTGTGTCTTTTATTCACCATATCCATCATTTGTGCACCGATCTCACTTAATTTTCTAATGAAATTCTAATAGAAACATGCTAATCCATGGAAGCTTATCACCTCAAATATACTCCTTGGTGATGGCCATTCTATGATTACTTTCACCTTCTCTAGATCCATTTTCAATTCATTCGAAGAGATCACAAACCCCAAATAGATGAGTTATGTCTTCATAAAATAGCATTTCCTTAGATTTATCAACAACTTCTCCTACTGCAACCTCCCCACCACTAATAGTAAGTGCCTCATATGTTCCTCTCTAGTTTTACTGAAGACTAGTATATCATCTAGATATATGATCACAAAATTCCCAATAAAATATTTCAACACTTCATTCATCAACCTCATAAAATTACTCGGGGAATTTTTTAAGCTAAATGACATAACAAGCCATTCATATGATCCCTCATTTGTCTTGAAGGTTGTTTTCCACTCATCACCTTCTCTCATTCTTATCTGATGATATCCACTTTTCAAATCTATCTTTGAAAAATAATTTGCTCCGCTCAAGAAATCCATTAAGTCATCCATCCTTGGCAATGGAAATATGTACCTAATGGTGATCCTGTTTATGGCTCTTGAGTCTATACACATTCTCCATCCTCCATCCTTCTTCGGACTCAACATAGTTGGTACTGTGCATGGACTCAAGATTTCTCTAATCAACCCCTTGTCCATCAAACCCTGGACTTGTCTCTTTACCTCCTCATTCTCTTGAGGTGTCAATATGTATGCTTCTTTATTCGACATACTTTCTCCTGGTATCAGGTCAATGTGATGGATAATACTTATGATAGGTGGAAATGAGCTTGGAAACTCATCCACGACTATGTCAACAAAATTCTCCAGCAACTCCTGAAGTTCCTCAGGAAGATCATCCATAGAAGTACTTGTAAGGATAACCTTTGGTTTCCTCACTACAACAAATTGCATCTCTTGTTCCTTCTTAACTTCACTCAGGAGTTCCTTCCCACTCATGAGAAGTATACTCGTGTTTCCTTCTTCCTTCACCTTCTTTTCCTCAATTGGAAACAACATGTGTGTCCTACCATTCCTCTCCAAGCTATAAGTATTTTTTCTCCCACCATGAATGACATTCCTGTCATACTGCCATGGTCTCCCCAACAAAACATGACATACATCCATGTGAATTACATCACACAAAATCTCATCTCTATATCCTCCTATTTTAAATTCAATAAGGCATTGTTCAGTTATTGTTACCTGGTGACCTTTATGCAACCATGAGACTTTATACGACGTCATATGTGCATTCATCTCCAGGTCCAATTTCTCCACTATCTCTGCGGATACTAAGTTATCATTTCTCCCACTGTCAATTATCACCTTGAAAACTCTATCCTTAGTCTTGCAAGCTGGCCTGAACAAACTGTTCCTCTGCACTGGATTTTCAACCTCTAGCTTTGGTTTTAAGAGAACCTTCTTCATCATTAGAGATCTTCCATCTTTTGCACCTTCTGCTTCAACATTCTTCTTTTGCGCTTCTGAAATGTGAGCTTCACCTCCTTCTTTCTTCCTCTCGGTGCATTCCCAAGACATGTGTTGAGTCTTTCCACGGGCATAACACTTTACCTCTCCTCCTCTACCTCTTCCTCTTCCTTGAGGAAAAGAGTTTCTACCACCACTATGTCTCACTCAGGAACTTCCTCCTCTTTCAGAGTGACTATGTGGTTTCTCTGTCTCACATTTGGGCTTCTGTGCCTTATCATGGGTAATTCATTTTCCTTTGTTTGGACTTCGTCCTCTACCTCGCTGATTCTGATTTCTAGCCAACTTTTCTTCTTCTTTCAAAGAGATTTGATAAGCATCCTCCATTTTTCTTACTGTCATCATGTTGATTTCGTCCTGGATTTCATATCTCAAGCCGTTTATATATCTAGCAACCTTTTATTCATCCTTTTCTCTCTGCCCAACCTTTATGTTCATCTTGTAAAATTCCTCTGTGTATTCTTTCACAATCATTCCCTTTTGTCTCAGGTTCTGCAACTTCTTGAACATATTTATCTAATAATCCCTGGGTATGAATTCATCTTTCAACTTGGCTACCATTATATCCCAACTCTTAATATTTTTCTTTCCCTTACTCCTTCTGTCAGCCTGGAGTTCATCCCACCACAACGCTACATGTCCTTTTAACTTGGTGACATCATGTTTCGACTTTTTCTCCTCATCAACATATTCGTAGTCGAAGTACTTGTCCATTTCTCGTATCCAATCAATCAATTCTTCAAAGTCCAAATTACCTTCATACATTGGGACGCCCATCTTTGCTCTAGCTCCCAACTTGAAAACTTCTTTCAGCAAGCGTTCTTTCGCAACATCCTCTGCTACATCTTCTTCAACTTACCTCTCTTCACTTTCTGTATCACTAACGTCTCCAGCTCAAGTGCTCTCCTTTGTGTTTTTTCCATTGCATCCAATCTTTCTTTGATTTCTCGCATCTCCCTCTCCATATCTCTATTTACTATGGGTGGCTTCGCACGTCTCCTAGGAGGCATTGTGTTGATGTATCTAATACAACTGATGATATCATGATACTCCTTTGTCTCTCTTATATTTTACCTATTGTTTGCAAGCACGTTTCTTCTTTGATACCACTTGATGGTATCATACTATTTTCTTTGTCTATTCCCCGCTACCGCAAAACAAACTCAGGCTCTGATACCACTTGATGCAGCCCCCCTACCCTACTTGGGATTCTGGGACCTCTTGGTCTTGGATGTTCAAATTCCTGAGCTGAATTAACTCTTCGGGACTTCAATAAACCCCAAATTATTAACACACAGGTCCCTTTGATGTCACCTGCAGGTTCGAGTTACCCACAACCCCTGCTCTCTAGCTCTTTGGCAACACCAACTAGTGAGTACTAGCTCCCAAGCTAGACTCCTTATCTGATGTGACCAAAGGCTATAACCTTGGGGTAACTCGTTTGCAACTTTGGGCTTTGTGACCTTGCAACCTTCGCCCTTGGTTTCTTCCAAATAAATTTCTTCCGAATTTGCAGATCTTTGTTGCATGTCCTCCTAGATCTGACGGTCCAACTATACTTTGGGTTTCGTGACTTCGCAAATATTTCACCCACTCCAAACTCAACTTCTTTGGACCTCTATATTTCATATTCTCTAATCTGCTACCACGTATCTCCTCGCAACCAATGGTTAGGATTCACTTCGTGACTTCGACGATCCCACTTCTCAAATACTTCAAATACTCTAAACTTCGAAGTGTCGAAATACCTCACGGTTAGTCCTCCATGCAACTTCCCCCATATTTGACAGCCTGGAATGATCCCAATCCCTCCTCAATGGATCTTTCTCGTCGATTTTGGGAAATCTTAAAGGACTCCTTCCTTTTAATATTTCTTATCGCTCTCCCTCCTGAGCTTTGTTCTCTCTTGAACCTTTTTCTCCTTAGAGTGCTCTCTTCGACACTTAGTCAAATTTCAACTTGTGTGCACCTTGCAACAGGTCCTCCTCCACAACTTAGCTTCTTCTGTGGATGACTTACGCTACTCCTCTTGATATTCTGTGTCAAAAGACTCCGTCGTGAACTCCTTGCAGACGATATGTAATCTCTGCCTGCAAAGCTATAAATTACTTTCCTTGGACTTGCTTCTTTCCGACACTCTGATATTCTCAGAATGGTATCTCAATACTTAACTCAGTATCTCTCTATGCATGTTTGCAACAAGCTTCCTTCAGTCTCGACTTTGAAGGATGACTATGCACTCCTTGCAATAGTCCTTCCATGCTCTATTTTTCCCTCTAAACAATATGGCTCTGAGTGGGTACGATATACGAACACCTCCAAACTATCTCTCCTGAACTTTCTGATTCAAAGAGGACTCTATCACACACACCTTGCCGACACTATGCACTTTGTGTACATATAAGTTTCATGTTATCTCTTTTGAGCTTATGAGTCGAAACAAACTCTGTCAATGCACACCTTGCGGACACTATGCACACTTGCACTTGCTCGTAGAAGAGAAATAATTGAAACTTATCTAAATCCTCACAGATTCATACATTCAACCATGTAAATGCATCCATAACATAAACACAATAAATAATAGAGAGTTTCAATTAGATAAAAATCCTACCATTCATTCATTCAGATAGACAAAACAACACCAAACATTTGGGACAATGTTTTTCTATTATATTCATTCAAATGTTCTATACCTGGATTTACACAATGCTCCTCATCGACTCTTAACTCTTAGCTACAATGGCAACAACTATCAATAACTTCAGCAACAACCAGGAACAACCTCTTATGGGAACCAATATAAAGTTTTATACAGGAGGGGCTCTTCGAGCCTTTTCCTCCAACTACTCTAGATGTATCTTATCGAAATAAAAACATTCAACTACTAGAATTTATAACAATAAATATTTGAGTCAGACAGAGAAGAGCGAAAGCTCTAGATCTGTACTGCAATCTACAATATTAAAGAAAAATACATTCTTCCATTGCCCTCATATGATGGCTCAACCTCCAAACATTAAATATGTTCTTTAATTACAAACTTTTCAAATGTTTACGTGACATGCCCTTCCTTAATTCAAAAGTATTTCTCCAAAATGCGCGCTAGTGCACAAATTTGTCTTCCACTAACACTTTGTTGGCGATGCTCCTACATCAACAGTTAAACATGCTTGGTCTAAAGGAGTATTTGGATGGGTGACCTTCCGGGAATCTCTAGTTACCAGGTGCAAGCCACGAAGGTGATGATTGATGCAATGTAATTCATTTCGCTAGTTTCAATTCCACTTCTTCACCCCTATGAGAATCACCCAATGCGATGAGTGCTAAGTGGGATTGATTGTGGGGAAACTTCACAATTAAACATGCTTGATTCAAAGGATTCTTGGGATCGGTGACCTCCTGAAACGTCTTGGTTATCAGGTGCAAAGCTTGGAGATGATGATTGATACTATGAAATTCTTTTCTCCAACTTCAATCCCACTTCTTCACCCTTTTGAGAATCACCCAATGCAATGAGTGTTAAATGGACTATTCCAAATTCTAAGAAATTGGTTAGTCATGACTAATACTCATGGACATGGAGCATAGATTAAGGACTTAATCTATTTAATTAATCCTAAAAATAATATCTCATATGTTGGGCTGCATAAACCCCTCAATGCTTAAACATTTAGAATATCCAACAATAACCAATCTTTAGAATGAAATAGTAGATTAATGATATATGAAAAAGGATTTGTGACATCAACAACACCACTTGAGATCTATGTTTGGAAAAAGATGTATATTTTGACTTAGCCAATATTCTCATATCAATCTCACTTGGTCTTTTTCATCAATTGAATCATGTGTTCCAAGAGTGCTTTTAAATAAATAAAAAAACTAAATAGTTGGTCCCATGAGATAGATCGAGATTTTGAAATGTGTTAAATATTTGTTTTCGATTTCAAGTAAATATTCTTGATGTTATTATATTTGGAGAGATCGTTTCTATAGAAGAGAGTGGTAACACATCATTGCCACTCTTGAATAAAAGGAAAAGAAAAACATATATAAATGTAAATTTGAAAAAAAATGAATTGGATTTAAGGGAATTACGTAAATAAACAACTGAAAACATATATAACTATTAACATTGAACTATAATGAACTAATTTTTTACACATAAAAGTAACATAAATATTTGAAGCTATGGAATTTGTGTTTCCATACTTCAACAACCCCCAAAAAGTCAACATGATTGATTCTAAACATCCACACTCCTCAAGGATCTTGGAGATTCTTTGTATTTTAAATGCATACTTATACCTACCCTTGATCATGAGCATAGAATGGCATGACTATGTGTTACATTTGGTATGACCCCAAGGGGGGCATATATGAGGTTAAATGTATATGATATGACCCCAAATGGGGGCATATATGGGGTTAAATGTGGATGTAATGTGCAAATGTATATGTAATAGGGTCACACTAATAATAAAGGGGCCACATGTGAAAAGAGTGAATAGGTATATATAGAGATCATGTAATCATTATGAATGACATGTGATTTCGATGTATGAATGTATTGAGGTATTTGGAGGAGGTTCTCGTATTCTTTAAGGAGTGATTGTGTTACTCATATCTCTTATCTATCTTGGAGTGGTGCTCCACACTCACATTGGTGTACATGGTGTGTGCTTCTGGTTTATTGTGATATCTTAAACATTTGGTTCCTAACATTTGGTTTTAGAGCATTGATCATAGGGATTTTCTCCTTCAAACGAATCATCTTATAATTTTCGATATAACTTTTTGTTTCGGAAGGTTTCAGACTATAAAATTTCCATGATACTTAGAAAACATAGCAAGGTAATTTTGGTAAAAGTTGTAGGTTTCACATCATTATAGTTTATGAGAGTTGTCCTCTAGAAGTTAGGGTTTTTTACTAACCCCGAAATTAGTCTCAAATGATTCATTTTGGAATTTTTCTCTATAATTTGTTTATGGTAAAGTTTCAATTTGTGAAACTTTTAGGAGTTTGAGGATACATATCTAAGTACATGTGTCTCATTTATTATTATGCCAACCTTATCACATATACTTTTACACACTACATGTACATTTAACCCCATATGTGCCCCACCCTTAGGATCATATCATATACATTCAACCCCATATATGCCCCCTTGGGGTCATACAAATATTTTGAAGGAGGGTAATATGGTATGACTCCAAAGGGTGAATGTATGCACACTAAAGCAGTTTGCAAAATAAAACCCCATCATATTTTTGTGGACTACTCTAAATAAATAGTAAAGTGATTACCTACTAAAACATAATGAAATGGATATCCTAGAAAAATGGATTGTGCCTAAAATAATGTCTAACAAACAGTTACAATTACAAATCTCAACCCTGCCATTTTGTGAGGCCTATAGAGGTGGTTTTTAGAACCCTTATAACAGTCTTTCAAATCCCTTAAAGTTGGGTTATTAACATCCCATAAGGGCACTTCAAGGAATGCCTAATTTGAGGTTGTTGAAATTCCATTAGTGGTTGTCATCAAGGAGGAAATAAGGTCCATGGAAAGGTTTACAACCATGTACAAAATGATGGCCAAGCCCTGTCTTAAACCCATTTATCTAATGACGGGCTTGATATGTTCGAACAAGATGAAAAAAAATACTAAATATGTCATTGTATATTGATATGTATGTGTAGGTAACAAGATTAGAAGATGATAATGAGTGCAAAAGTAGTTAATTGCAAATATGCAATTATTAAAAAAGTAGCGAGTTTTAATATGAAATAGGAAGTAATTTATAAATAGAGAGAAGAAAGGGAAATGACAATGTTAATATAATAATAATAATAATAATAATCTAATTTTAAGGTCACTACCAAGGAAGACACAAAGTAGTATGTGAGAACCCCTT
>SNQJ01S0182855.1:5743-19075 GCA_010110895.2 Picea sitchensis | reverse complement strand
TCAACACTTCCATCTAATGCATACTTAGTTCTATAGACCCATTTACTTCTGATATTTTTTCTTCCTTTTGGAAGAGGTACAAGATCCCAAGTATCTTTTTCCATTAAAGAACGATACTCTTCATTCATTATTGTATCCCAATCTAGATGACCTGAAGATTATACAAATGTCTCTGGATCATGAGTCTCTGAAACTTGAGCCAAAAGAGAAGAGGCTCACTGGAACTGTGAATGTGTATGATGTTGATCTGAAGGATCATCGACAAGATCACTAGTTTCTTATCATGTTGAACAGACCCATCTAGGAAGCGGAGGCGTTGGTGTTGGTTCAGGTTCAAAGGACTCATCTGGAGGAAGGTGAGAAGGTGGAGGTGGAATTTCATCCTCACTGTCATCATCTGAAGAAGAAACCAGAATAGGAAMAGAAGAAGGAACAAACATYGAAGATGGCTTGTAGGCCAAAGAAGGCACAAACGTCAAAGATGGCTCACAGGTCGAAGAAGGAAAATCACCGAATTAGTCTTGCAGGACAATAGATTTTCATCAAATTTAACATCTCTTCTAATAATAATTTCATTACAATTTGGTTGAAGAAGCCTATAACCTTTCACATCTTCAGAATAACCAAAAAATATACACTTCTCACTTTTAGGCTGTGATGTTTTTCTTTTTTCATCAGGAATGTGAGTCCATGCTATACTTCCAAATACATGGAAGTGACTTACATCTGGTTTAATTTTAGTCCAAGCTTGTTTCGGTTGTTAGCTCCCAAACTGAATCATTCACTTGGTTTCATTTTGTAGGTGATAGCATGGTCATCTGTAGGATTCTCTATTCGTTTTTAGATTCTTCTAGTGTCAAAACTTAGGTTTTAAATTCATGCCTTAGAAATAAGTTGATCAATAAAGGTTATTTTTATAAAATTTCGTGAAAATATTTTCAACAGCTAACGCATGTTGCAAGTTTGATGTTAGCTGGTGAAAGCAGTGGGCTTCAATGGTTAAGGAGCACTTTCCCGCAGACAGGCTAGCTGGTGAAAGCGCAAAACACGTGTTTTTCTTCCACAATTTCAGAAATTAAAAAGAAGACACGCTCGACACATGTCACATAATTATTATGAGGTGTTGGTCAAAGCGAATGATGATGAGGATACTGTTATGCACGTTTTAATTGGATATTATGGCGGATAGTGATCGTGAATGCATGCTTCAACAATGATAGCATTGGATATGATGAATTCACATTCATCATCACAGGTAAAGGAATAGTACCACTCACCCGGCGACATCAAATCGACACTTCATATTTTGAACACACACTTTTCACAGGTAATATGGTATGGTTCCATATTTGAATTGGCAACACCGAGAGTTTTCACCAGCGCCAAACCTTGGCTCAATAAGGAAATTACTGTGACATTGTCTGCCAATTGTCCGATGTTCAAGTCATAGATGGAAAGGAAACGAAGTGGTTTATTGTTGAGGAAAGAATTGGATAGCCTGTCATCCTTACAGTCACATCCAGATGTGAAAAAACGTTTCTCAGATGCAGGTTGCATGAGTTATGTTGAAAGGTTACAAAATGGTTTCCACTAAATAACAGCTGAAGCATTTGCTAAATCATATGATGGAAACATAGCTAGTGTGGGTTCTGTAGAAATGATAGCCGATGAAGCCACCATTGCCACAACAACCAGCTTACCCAGATCAAGCCAGAGCTGGTTTAAGACAACAACAACCAAGAATTTGAATTTTAGGGTATACCTTAAGGCAGAATTCAGAGATATCACCTGGAAGAAAAGCATGCTAGTTTCTCATCTCGAAGATGAATGGAAAGACCTGTTTAAAGGCATTCAACTCTATATCACCTCAGAAGGCAGGTATGACAAGATAATTCTATATCATTTCAAACTTTTAGATCATTTCGTAGGGAAGACCCTCCTGAATTTACCTTTCTTCCTTCACAAAAGTCTAACCAAAGTATGTAAAAATATTAGAGTTGAACCTCTAAGTATGAAAAACACCCTTTGTCATGTTGGCTTGATCAAACTGATAATTCTAGAAGAACTAAGACAAAGAGGAAGGACTTGGCAACATTTTCTTTTTTCGGAAGGCTTTGAGACCCAAACTCAACCCATGATTGAGCATAAGAAAGCTAAAAAAAGTAGTTAACTCCTCAGAGCAGCTCAAGGAGGAGGAGAGATCTTCCAGGACCACCACAGGACAGGATTTCCAGCATAAAGTCTAAACGAACAAAGAAAAAATTAGATTTTGAAACCAATTCAGAGCAGCCTACAGTAAAAAAGACAAATATTCTCAATTTTCCATACACAGACTCGGAAACAGAGCCAGATAAAGAAGATGAAAGTCCAGCCATTAAAATCCCTGAAAACTCCATGGAAATTGCACAAGACTATGATACTTTTACTCCCATTGATGAAGGTGAAACATCAAAGAGTAAAAAGTCAAAGAAATTAAGGAACTGAAAGAAGTGATTGCACAACAAGAGGTTTTAGAAAGAGTAGTCAAGCTAAGATACAAATCCCTTTTTGACAATTTTGCAAAGACAAATGCAGCATTTGAGAAGTTGGCTCGTGAGAGTGTTAAAGACAAAAAGAGAAAGAAGAAAATCACCAAGGACTATAACAGTTTGTGGTGGTTAGCAAAACGCCTTAAGAGGAAAATTAAGAAATTGAAGCAGAAGAGTAAGTCACATCCANGAGAAGTTGGCTCGTGAGAGTGTTAAAGACAAAAAGAGAAAGAAGAAAATCACCAAGGACTATAACAGTTTGTGGTGGTTAGCAAAACGCCTTAAGAGGAAAATTAAGAAATTGAAGCAGAAGAGTTAGTCACATCCAGATCTACAGGTACTGGCCCAGGTTGTTGTGAATATGCAGGGAGATAAATCAAAGGCACACTAAGTTTTTGGTAAAACAACAGTTTTGGAGATGAAGGTTCCTTTTTTGGCCAAAGACAAAACTTTCACCAGCGCAAAGGGTAAATTTACAACCAGTTAGCTGGTGAAAAGAAAAACTTTCACCAGCTAACCAGAAGATCGTAAGGTGAATTAGTTGGTGAAAGTACAGAAAGAAATTTTTGGAAAGCTAAGCTGGAGCAAGGTAATTTTGAAGTATTTAAAAAGGGTTTGAGAGCATCAAAGGATTAACCACCTAATCAAGAAACACTCAGCATCAAAGATTCGTGGAGATTTTGAGACCAAATGCTAAATTGGTCAACTAAAGTTTCGGTTATGGTTATTAAAAGAGTCCAGCTACAAAAGACAGGTGCCTTTACCCTTCCATGACACAACAGAGTCCTAAAGGTGATGAAGTACAGATGTCAAGATCAACATATAAGACAGTTCGAGTTCTAGGAACTAGTCTTTGCTTATCAATTGTATTTAGTTAGTTTTATTTTCTATATTTAGATACAGATCCAAGTTTTCAGGATCTTAAAAACCGATTGTAAAAGGCTATAAATGCCTATCTTTTCTAAGAGATAAGGGTTAAATCTGAGAGACATTTTCTAGCTATTGTACTTGACTTCTTATTTTGATAATAGAATCACAGTCCTCTTTTGTTTTCAATATTAGATTCTTTCATATATTTCATGATTCTACACTTTATTCCAGTTTAGTTTAGCTTTTAAGAACTATCATCTTCTTATTAGGATCATAAACTTGGATTAAAGAATTTCTTATTGTCTTGTATGACCCTGCACATGGTTGTATTTGGTTATCTGGACTAGTATTCTTCATCCCCTTTTTCAACTCTGTTGTCTGATTATTGTTCTCTAAAAGAACTGTTTTATTCAGATACATGATGAGTGGTTACTTTCATTAGCTAGTGAGTTGTCTTATTGTTCCAAGCATACAAATCTACCATGTTCTTAATTTACCAAGCACCTTTGGTCTACAACCACAAAGGGTTTCTTGGAGTGATAACAAATTGGCGTCATTTCCGGGGAAACAAAATTTAAGCTTTTCTTTCCTAGGATACGACACAGAGTTGATCCTTGCTGATAGACAAAGATTAGACATTTTATTGGTTGTAACTATCTATCTGGTGACTCCACAAGTTCATCCTGGCTCCTAAGAGGATCAGTACCAGGGAAAATCCACAAGAATCAACTGTCACACCAATGCCCAATCCAGAACTAATTCTCAGAAGAGGAAAAACAATTCAGGGCCAAGCTTCAAAATCAAACATAGAAGGTAATCCTCTCTTTAGTTCTGGAAAATCTACTACAGAAAAATTTGAATTGTTTTCCAAGAGTGCTGATGAAAAACCAACTGTAACTACTATAGAAGAATCAAGTATTTTTTATCAACAGGAAAATAGCAGTGATGATGAATTGATAGATTCAAAATTGGTTGAAAAATCATCGAAGACCTTAGAAAGAAATCATAGTTCTTCCTCTCTTGAGTCTTTTCATTCACAGCAGAAAGAAGATCATTTAAACATCTACACTAGCCTCCTTGCTGTAGAACATCTTCTTCAAGAGTTGTCTACTAAAGGTGAAGAAAACTTAGTTGAATAACTTGCAAATTTTTACAGAGCCTCATATCATACCTCTTTCCCATTAGAGAATTCACCTCCTTTACATTCCCCTAGTGTTGAGGAATCAAATAAAAAACTATCACCTCTCTCACCCCTGATCATTATGGCTACACCACCTCCTTTGACCAAGATGCAACAAATCCTAGCTACTAGGTATGCGCCACTAATATTGCCAAACCCAGTAGCAACTATGCCGACAGGAGACTATCATAAGTATATGCCCAACTTCACAGGTGAGGGAGATGTGACTAATGAAGAACATATTGAGGCCTTCTACAGTTATGCTAAAAACCTTAATATTGAGGAGGAATATGTTTGGACACGAGTTGTTTTCAAAAGTTTATATGGCCATGCTAGGAAGTGGTTCAAAGAACTCCCTGTTGCCTCAATAGCTGGCATTGAGCAATTGGATGATACCTTCTTGAAACACTGGGGTGACAGAAGAGATTTTCTATACTATATCACTGAATTTGGAAATCTAAGGAAACAAAATGGTGAGTCAGTCTCTGATTTCACTAAAAGGTTTAACTTGATGTATAGTAAAATACCAGCAGAGATAAAACCTTCAGATGCCTCTGCCAAAATCACATATTTCGATTCTTTTGACTCAGAGTTTTGTTTATTGTTGAGAGAAAGGAGGTCACCAACACTATCTCTAATGCAAGATGTTTCCCTTGAGGTGGAATCAAATATTTTGGCTGCTCAAAAGATAAAGGGAAACTCTGATAGGAGAAGGCCAAGAAATGAAGCTTCTTCTTCATCAAGTGCTGAGCCAAAGTTAGATAAAATAGCTAAGATGTTAGATTCTCTATCCCTTGAGATATCTAAGCTCAAAATTGAAAATAAGAAGCTTGTCAAGGGAAGGGGCACTTATCATTATGCAGGTAGAAACCCAAATCAAAATCCCAACAACTTCAGAAGAAATAATCAACCAATGCAGATTTTGCAAAGAGAAAGGAATCCTACTGAGGATCAGAGGATAAAGACTCTTCTTCTGAATGTCACGATGGACGAAGATGAAGGTTATTATCAAGAATATAGAGAATATAATATTCACTGTGTTGGAGAGGAGACAAGGAAATCTTATCTGGCACACCATGACTATGAAGAGGCATTGATGACTGAACAGATAGAGGAAAATTCTGTTGATGATGGCATTTTTTCAACGGAAGAGAAGAACAAATATAATCTCAGATCTAAGTCTGATACTGCCCAACATAATGCACCAGTCTCTCCCAAAAAGAGCACAACCCCTATTAAGAAAAAAGATCATACATCAGAAAATCAACAAACAAATCCTTCAAAAGCAAATGCACCAATTCCTCCCAAGAAGACTGTTGTCCCTGTCAAACAACAAATTCAGAAAATTCAGACCCCTGTTGATCAGGAAAACATTCAGAAAGATCCTTTAAATGAGGTAAAGGTCTCTGATAAAATCTCCTATTCTTTTAATTTTGAGGCTGAAATACAAAAAATTAAAATTCCCATCCCTTTGGTTGAGTTAATGAAAAATGAAACATTCAAGAAAGATATCCTCAAAACACTGGATCCCAAATCCATATCCCCTTCTGCTGATATTCTTAATATATATGATGAAAATCCAACCATTACTCTGGGCCAAATGATAGAAGATAGAGATGAAAGTTGTCTACCTTTTTACATCTCTCTAAACATTCATGACAAAACACTACATAACTATTTGTTGGACTCTGGTGCTTCTCACAACTTAATGCCAAAGGAGGTCATGGACGAGCTTGGGTTAGAGATTACTAAGTCTTACCACGATCTTTTCTCTTTTGACTCTCTGAAAGTCAAATGTCTTGGAATGATCAAGGACTTGGATGTAACTTTAACCCAAGCATCCATGAAAACTATGGTTATGGATATAGTAGTGGCAGACATCCCACCTAAATTTGGATGCTTGTTATCAAGATCGTGGATGAAGAGGCTAGGTGACACTCTTCAAATGGATCTCTCCTATGCTACTATCCCTGTTTTTGGAGGAGTAAACAAAAGGTTATATAGGGAATCACAGCTTGCATATGTAATTAGGGACGAACAAAATCCAGCCAACCATCCTATCTATTCAGTCAACATAGATATGGGATCTTTCATTTTACAAATTGATGATTCATTACCAGATGCATTGTTGCTTAGGAAACCCACAGTTCAGTCCATGAAATTAGCAAAAGATGATATTTGGACCATTTTCTTCGATGGTGCTTGTACCAAAGAATCAACAGGAGCAGGGGTGGTATTGATTTCTCCTTCAAAGAAAATTTCTCATTTGTCCTTTAAGCTTGATTTTAAAGTGACTAACAACATTTCAGAGTATGAGGCACTGCTCCTGGGATTAAATGCAGCCAAAGAGATGGATATTAAAAGATTACATGTATTCGGAGACGTAGATTTAATCATTCAACAGGTAAACAATTCCTTTCAAGAAAAACATGTCAGGCTAAAAGCCTATAGAGATGAAGTTTTGAGAGCAATTCATACTTTTACAGATTTCAAAATTTCATATGTACCCAGAGCAATGAATGAATTGGTTGATTCATTAGCTGTGTCAGCCTGTGATTTTATACCTCCTCTACCTCATAAATTGAATTATGAAATTGAAGTTAAGTATAGGCCATCCCTCCCTGACAATGTAAAATTCTGGAAAGTTTTTGAGGATGATGCAGAACTCACTAGATTTCTTGCAGTAATAGATGAGTTTGCAGATTTGCAAATTGATTTGGAGAATGAACATGATGAGGAAGTTGAGAAGCCAAAGTTCAGAAGCAAATTTGCAGCACATGAAATAGTACAACTGTCCACCAACAGAATCCCTAAAGGTTTGGTCCCTTTAGAAAAGATTTTTGATAATAATGATGTGGCTGTCAAATTGGAAAAGAGGGAAGAAGACTCAGAAGTTTTTCAGTATAATGTAGCCAGTGAATAGGATCCTAAACATGTCAACTTAGCGTCACATTTGACTGAAAAAAAGGATGATTATGGTGAATTGTTAAAGGAGTTTGCTGACATCTTTTCTTGGCAATATGATGACTTGAAGACTTTCGACACTGAAGTAATTCAGCACAAGATCCCCTTGAACAAAGATACAAAACCATTTAGGAAGAAACTTAGATCTTTCAATCCTATGTTGTTGCCTACAATGGAAAGGGAAATCAAGAAGCTATTGGAAGCCCGCATTATCATACCTCTCAGATACTCAGAATGGATTGCAAATCTTGTACCGGTCAAAAATAAGAATGGAGAGATAAGACTCTGTGTGGATTTCAAAAATTTGAATAAGTGCTCTAGGAAGGACAACTACCCACTGCCCAAGATGGAACATATTTTGCAGAAGGTGTCAGGATCAAAGGTGATGTCTTTTATTGATGGGTTTTTCGGATACAACCAGATCACTGTCCATATGGATGATAGAGAAAAGACTGCCTTTACCACTCCATAGGGTACGTTTATGTATGAAAAGATGCCTCTCAGATTGATGAATGCAGGAGCGACATTCCAAAGGGCGATGGAAATTTCTTTCATTGGGGGGAAAGACAAATTTGTCTTGATATATCTTGATGACATTACTTCTTTTTCGAGCAGCCATGAACATCATTTGCAGCACTTGAGAAAAACATTCCTAAAATGTCGAAGGTATGGCATTTCTCTTAATCCTAAAAAATCTAATTTTGCACTCAAGGAAGGGAAATTACTCGGACATATTGTTTCAGCTAATGGGGTGAGGATCGACCCAAAAAGAGTAGAATCTATTAAAAGTTTGTCTCTTCCTAGATCAAAGAAGGACATTCAGTCTTTCCTTGGGACTATAAACTTTATCAGGAGGTTTATAGCCAAATTTGAAAAACTTACAAAGCATATCACTTCTATGTTAAGAAAGAACTCAGAAGTAAGATGGACTGAAGAATCTAAGCACTCCTTCAATGCTATCAAAGAAGCCATCACGATAGCCCTTGTTTTAATCAGCCCTGACTTTGACAAGGAGTTTTATATCTTTTCATTTGTTTCAAAAGACACAATTGCAGTAGTACTATTGTAGAGAAATGTCGATGATTAGGATCATCCAGTTGCCTTCTTCAGTAAAGTCTTGAGGGATGTTGAAGTGAAGTATGAGTTATTGGAGAAACAAGCATACGTACTCATCAAATCATTAAAAGCCTTCATAGTTTACATCCTTCAAGACAAGGTAATAGCTTATGTGCCTTCCAGTTCAGTTAAAGATGTGCTTATACAACCTGACATAGATGGAAAAAGGAGTAAGTGGATAGCAAAGTTAATTGAATTTGATGTTGAGATCAAACCGACAAAACTTGTGAAAGGTCAAGGCCTTGCCAAACTTCTTGCAGAAGAAAATTGTAAACTACTTGAGATAAATTTGGTAAGTGTAAATGCAGATAATATTCAGTCTTTAGAGGATAAAGGAAGTGAAGAAATGCAGGTCTCATCTCACCTAGCCAACTGTCAATGGTACAACCATATCATTCATTTTCTGCAAACTTTATCAATCCCTTCAAATTTGACAAGAACACAAGGGAGGGCTTTAAAACTCAAAGCCATGAATTTCTGCATCAATGGAAACTTATTGTTCTATAAAATTCCAATAGGTTTATTATTGAGGTGCATAAACCAAGAGGAAGCAGCTAGGATCATGACTGAATTCCATAATAGTGAATGTGGAGGACATCACTATTAAAAGACTACCGCACATAAAATCTTAAGAGCTGGTTATTACTATCCATCTTTATTTTCAGATGTGTGTGAATTCGTGAGAACATGTGACAAGTGCCAAAGGTTTGCAGGCAAACAACAACTAAAATCCCGCCACCTCATACCTATTGTGGTCACAGGTCCCTTCCAGCAATGGGGTTTGGACTTCATAGGTGAGATTCAACCGCCTTCTAGCAGTCATCACAGATGGATCCTTGTTGCCACCGATTATTTTACAAAATGGATTGAGGCCACTCCTACCAGGAACGCCAATCACACTGTCATCATTAATTTTCTGCAAGAAAACATATTCTCCAGATTTGGTTTCCTTAAGAGAATAGTCACTGATAATGCTGCTGCATTCAAAGATAAACACTTGGTAAAATTATGTGAAGAGCTGGGAGTTCAGCTAGTACATTCTACTGCTTACTATCCACAAGGAAATGGCTTAGTTGAGTCATTGAATAAGATTTTAGTTAGAATTATAAAGAAGCTGCTTGAACAAAATACCAGAAGCTGGGATTCCAAGCTAAAATTTTCTTTGTGGGCTGACAGGGTTACAAATAAAAAGTCAATTGGCACATCCCCCTTCAAGTTGGTATATGGTACTGAAGCCATATTTCCTATTCAACTTGCACTGCCAGTTGCAAATTTTTTACAAGAAACTTACTCCGAACCAAGTGATTTAACTCAAAGGATCCATAATCTTGTAGAGTTGCAACAAGACAGAGAGTAGCTTCTGGAAAAGACAAAATTACACCAAGAAAATATGAAGGAGATTTTCGAAAACAAAGTCAAAACAAATATTTTCAAAACAGGGGAACTAGTCTTAAAATGGAATGCAACAAGGCAAGAAAAAGGGAAACACAACAAATTTGATGTTCTATGGGCAGGTCCTTTTGTCATAACAACAGTTCAACATAACAATACCTTTTTTCTCCAAAATCTTGCAGGCTAAGAAGTAGCAGGTGGCCCTTTCAACGGGCGGTTTCTAAACACCTATTTTTCATAAGGCTTTTCTTAAAGCCCTATTTTACTTGTACATATTCTTTTCAGTTTTTTTTTTGTTCTTATTGCTTGAATAACTCCATGCCCAATGGTACTGAGAAAAACCATTTTTCAAATTTTTAAATTGTAATAAGGGCTACTGAGTCTAACTAGGTTCTTGGTAACCTCATAGGGAGGTATTCATCCCAGTTGGAGCCAAATGTTAGCTCCCAAAATGAATCAGTCACTTGGTTTCATTTTGTAGGTGATAGCATGGTCATCTATAGGATTCTCTATTTGTTTTTAGATTCTTCTAGTGTCAAAACTTAGGTTTTAAATTCATGCCTTAGAAATAAGTTGATCCATAAAGGTTATTTTTATAAAATTTCATGAAAATATTTTCAGCAGCAAACGCATATTGCAAGGTTGATGTTAGCTAGTGAAAGCAGCGGGTTTCAATGGTTAAGGAGTACTTTCCCGCAGACAGGCTAGCTGGTGAAATCACGAAACACGTGTTTTTCTTCCACGATTTTAGAAATTGAAAAGAAGACATGCTCGACACACGTCACATAATTATTATGAGGTGTTGGTTGAAGCGAATGATGATGAGGATACCGTTATGCATGTTTTAATCGGATATTATGGCGGATCGTGCTCGTGAATGCATGCTTCAACAATGATAACATTGGAGATGACGAATTCACATTCATCATCACATGTAAAGGAGCAGTACCACTCACCCGACGACATCAAATCGACACTTATATTTTGAACATGCACTGTTCACAGGTAATATGATATGGTTCCATATTTGAATTGGCAACACCGAGAGTTTTCACCAGTGCCAAACCTTGGCTCAATCAGGAAATTACCATGACATTGTCTGCCAATTATCTGAGGTTCGAGTCACAGATGGCAAGGAAACGAAGTGGTTTATTGCTGAGGAAAGAATTGGATAGCCTATCATTCTTACAGTCGCATCCAGATGCGCAAAAACGTTTCTCAGACGCAGGATGCATGAGTTATGTTGAAAGGTTACAAAATGGTTGCCACCAAATAACAACTGAAGCATTTGCTAAATCATATGATGGAAATAGAGCTAGTATGGGTTCTGTAGAAATGACAGTCAATGAAGCCTCCATTGCCACAACAACCAGCTTACCCAGATCAAGCCAGAGCTGGTTTAAGACAACAACAACCAAGAATTTGAATTTTAGGGTATACCTTAAGGCAGAATTCAGAGATATCACCTAGAAGAAATGCATGTCAGTTTCTCATCTGGAAGATGAATGGCATGACCTGTTTAAAGGAATTCAACTCTATATCACCTCAGAAGGCAGGTATGACAAGCTAATGCTATATAATTTCAAACTTTTAGATCATTTCACAGGGAAGACCCTCTTGAATTTACCTTTCTTCCTTCACAAAAGCCTAACCAAATTATGTAAAAATATTAGAGATGAACCTCTATGTATGAAAAACACCCTTTGTCATTTTGTCTTGATCAAACTGATAATTCTAGAAGAACTAAGACAAAGAGGAAGGACTTGGCAACATTTTCTTTTTTGGGAAGGCTTTGAGACCCAAACTCAACCCATGAATGAGTAGAAGAAAGCTGGAAAAAAACAGTTAACTCCTTAGAGAAGCTCAAGGAGGAGGAGATCTCTTCCAAGACCACCAGAGGACGGGATTTCTAGCATAAAGTCTAAAAGAGCAAAGAAAAAATTAGATTTTGAAACCAATTCAGAGCAGCCTACAGTAAAAAAAACAAATATTCTCAATTTTCCATACAGAGACTCGGAAACAGAGCCAGAGAAAGAAGATGGAAGTCCAACCATTAAAAGCCCTAGACACTCCATGGAAATTGCACAAGACTGTGAGACTTTTACTCCCATTAATGAAGGTTAAACATCAAAGAGTAAAATGTCAAAGAAATCACAAAAAATTAAGGAACTGAAAGAAGTGATTGCACAACAAGAGGTTTTGGAAAGAGTAATCAAGCCAAGATACAAATCCCTATCTGACAATTTTGCAAAGACAAATGCAACATTTGAGAAGTTGGCTCATGAGAGTGTCAAAGACAAAAAGAGAAAGAAGAAAATCACCAAGGACTATAACAGTTTGTGGTGGTTAACAAAACACCTTAAGAGGAAAATTAAGAAATTGAAGCAGAAGAGTAAGTCACATCCAGATCTACAGGTACTGGCCCAAGTTGATGTGAATATGCAGGGAGATAAATCAAAGGCACACTAAGTTTTTGGTAAAACAACAGTTTTGGAGATGAAGGTTCATTTTTTGGCCAAAGACAGAACTTTCACCAGCACAAAGGGTAAATTTACAACCAGTTAGCTGGTGAAAAGTAGAACTTTCACCAGCTAACCAAAAGATTGTAAGGTGAATTAGCTGGTGAAAGTACATAAATAAATTTTTGGAAAGCTAATATGGAGCGAGGCAATTTTGAAGTATTTAAAAAGGGTTTGAGAGCATCAAAGGATTAACCACCTAATCAAGAAACACTCAACATCAGATATTCGTGGAGATTTTGAGACCAAATGCTAAATTGGTCAACTAAAGTTTCGGTTATGGTTATTAAAAGAGTCCAGCTACAAAAGACAGGTGCCTTTACCCTTCCACGACACAACAGAGTCCTAAAGGTGATGAAGTACAGATGTCAAGATCAACATAGAAGACAGTTCGAGTTCTAGGAACTAGTCTTTGCTTATCAATTGTATTTAGTTAGTTTTATTTTCTATATTTAGATACAGATCCAAGTTTTCAGGATCTTAAAAACCAATTGTAAAAGGCTATAAATGCCTATCTTTTCTAAGAGATAAGGGTTAAATATGAGAGACATTTTGTACCTATTGTACTTGACTTCTTATTCTAATAATAGAATCACAATCCTCTTTTGTCTTCAATATCAAATTCTTTCATATATTTCATGATTCTACACTTTATTCCAG
This sequence comes from Picea sitchensis, assembly GCA_010110895.2. Lineage (NCBI taxonomy): Eukaryota > Viridiplantae > Streptophyta > Pinopsida > Pinales > Pinaceae > Picea > Picea sitchensis. The sequence continues at coordinate 5,846 of SNQJ01S0182855.1, read as the reverse complement.
TTTAGTTTCGGTTTTAAGAATTGTCATCTTCTTATTAAGCTCATAAACTTGGATTAAAGAATTTCTTATTGTATGACCCTGCACATGGTTGTATTTGGTTATC
>SNQJ01S0182854.1:5815-45333 GCA_010110895.2 Picea sitchensis | reverse complement strand
AGTTGGTGCTCTCAAAAAGTTGGAGCTTGTAAAATAGATGTGGTAGCCTCAATTTGAGTTGGTGCTCAAACATAAATGATGTACAGAACTTAAAAGACTGCCTATCATTTCGAAGAAGAGGTTTTCTCCCTTTATGGGTTTCCTCGTGAAAATCTGTCTCTGTGTATATCTTATGTGTGATTGATGATCATTATTTATGTTGTTCATATGATGTATAATATTGATGGTCACTTGATGAAAGATTAAAAATGGTTTAATAGGCTTAAAATTGTTTAAGAACAGTAACAACTGATTCACCCCCCCTCTTAGTTGTCTTAGTAATTTCAACAAGTTTGAGGCAAAATGTTGGAATTGCATCAAGGTCATGCATTTCATAAGAGAATACAAGGAATAAAAAATAAGAATAGGAAGAAAAATAATGATTTTGATGATGAGTCTGAAAAATATTCTCAAAAGGATGGAGGAGATTACCTTGTTGTAGCTGTGGCAACCCATGTGGGGTAGAGTGCATGGTTGATAGAATTTGGAGCTTCCTTCCATATGAGTTCCCATTGAGATTAGTTTTTAGTGTATGAGAAATATAATGGTATGATGGTATACCTTAGTGATGAATCTCCTCTCAACATAGTTGGTTGTGGTAGAGTCTTCATCAGATTCCTTGATGGTAGAGTGAATGGGAGCAGTAGAGTTTTGCACATTACGGGTTTGACATAGAACCTACTATTAATAAGAACACTTCATGATATAGGTGTGTGTTGTAACCTAGGTCTGAACCCCTTCCATTTTCCCTCCTTTAGCCTATACAAGCATCGATTTTAAGTTTTTTGGATGCTTTCTTAGCTTATGCTCCATTATTTAATCACTCAGCTTCATGGCCCTTACTCGTCTTTACTTATTTTGCACCATATTTTTTCTCTTTCTTGAAGGGTGATTTCATGTTTTGGTTTGCATTTGAAATACTTGTCATCATATTTTCCACTAATTGAGCATGAAACAGGTACACCAAGTCTTTTGTGTGCACAGGAGACATCTAGGTCCAACAAGTCCTTTGTAAGCTTAGTAAACTTTTGCATAAAAAGGCAGCAAATCAAAACAGTCCATTTTGGGCTTAGAATTTAAGACAAACAAGAAGGTCAAATATTCAATGGTAGAGATCCAAAAATCGATGCAGATCAACGACTCTCACATATTCAGAGCCTCAAACTCATGAGGGATTTAATAGGATTTACTCCACGACTTCGACATTCGGGTGTCTGAACTTTCCATTGGTTCAAATATTCCGAAGTGTCCAGACACAAAAGTGTTGAAGCATTTGAAGCTTAGAAGTGCTGGAGCTCTGAAGCAACAGGTCCCCAAAGTGCTGGAGTGGGCCCTCACTGCCACGTCACTTCGTAAGTTAGTTCATCCGAGAGGTTTTGCTTCAAGACAAGCATGGAGCCCCAAAATGCTGAAATTATGGAGACACGTGGCGTCCATAAATCATGACACATGGCACTCATTTTAGGTCATTTGATTGCATCATCCACTCATTTTCGGGTGACACATGTCACTCTCCTTCTAAGACACATCACTTCGGGAGATTTTCACGCCACACATCCAAAAATTCCCAAAGCCCGAAGTGTTGAAGCACACACCACTCATCTGCCAAGACATGTGGTAACCATCTAGCACTGACACGTGGCATCCATATGGTGCTAACATGTGGCATTCATCTAGCACTGACACGTGGAAGTTGTCAATCGAGACACATGGCACCCATTTTTGGCACATTTTGGGATGACATATGAATTATTTCAAGTGACACATGTCACCCTCCTTTCTGTGACACATCAACAATTGACATCAGGATGCCACGTCGTATTCAAGAGATCTTCCTTCAGGAGATTTTAAAATGCAACACTACAAGTCTCCCAAAGTTCCAAACTCTTGAAATCCTTTAATGATTAAAGTATTAATCTTGGGTTAATTAGCCTAATATAATCACAGATTAGTGACTTCATGAGATTAGCACTCTGGGAGATTTAGATGCAACGCAAATCGAAAACCTCTGAACGCCAAAATTTTGAAGTGGTTCACCCGTGTTTATTTCACATTTGAAAAAGATAAAAAAGGGGTGTCAAACCAGGAACTAGAAAACTACATGTCCAGACTCCAGAAAAGCGCAACACGACTTGCTTCTGTCGTCAAAGAGATAAGTGGGGGAAAGACACGACCAGACTTTCAGTTGTCTCTAGTGGCCTCCAAAAACGCGTGTGCATGCCATGATCGATACAAAACTTAGTTTTGTTACTCTTGGTCATTTCTGTCAGATCTCAGTTCGCTCCAACGCATGCATAAATATTATTTCATTATATCAACAGTTTGAGATGTTTAATTGCATGGTTCCTTTTAGTTTCAAGCATAATCAATGGTCTTCTGTGATAAGAACCACTCAGTTTTGATTAAGTCAAGTTCAGAGTATTCCTTGATATACTCCAGTGTTTGTTTAGTTTAGTTAATTATTTTTTTTACAACTGGTCATATAGAGTTAAGACTTAGTCCCAAATGGATGAGAGCCTCTGCAACTCTTATAAATATGTAGTTTTTGTATGTTTTAAGGGGGTTGAGTTTTTGGAAATGAATAGAAGCAGCAAAAGGGATGGACCCGCGCAGTTGACTATAAATTTCTCTACCTAGTGAATATATGTTGATGACAGTTGTTTTCTCTTATTCAAATCTTTATGTGTTTAATATTGTCTTGAATGCAAATTTTGTGATGTGTGCAATGTACATTTCCTTATTCTTTTAGCCATTGTTTTAGTTCATATTTTTGATGATTCTCCAACCTGTTATACAACTATTGTTTAGCAAATGATCTACTATTTCGAAACCTATTGAATGATTTACATCTAGATAATTGTCTAAGTCTTAAGATATTATTTTAAGTCTTTATTCCCACATAGTAAGTGATTCATTGCATTTCTTGTTGTTGTTTCCCGTGTTTGTCTTTTCATATCCCCAACTGTCTGTTAATATCCATACCATTAGCAAAAGAGAACCTACTTTTATATTGTGTTTCCTATCCAACCAAAGTAACCTCTTTGAATCCTATCCTCAGTTTGACCAACAAAACCAACTTATTAAAAAACCAATCATTATAAACTTGAGGTGGCCTAGCTTTGCCGTTTAGTAGTTAGGTGCAAACCTTAGGAACAACATCTTCTGGCACCTCTACCGGGGATGAAGTAACGGAATATCTTTCCCTGGTAGAACAACAACGATCAAATCTGATCTTTGATGGTGAATAAAGACTAGACACATTTAAACTGCAGATCATTCACCTGGTGACTCCATGGTTAAAGAATCCAGTGGCGACTCCACATTTTTAAGAAGTCATATTTTCATATGGAAGCCATCTTGGCTCGGAGGTTTTCTCCTTTTAATTTCTCTATTGTTCCTGGTTTTCCAAATGTTGTTTCTACTATAGATGAGTGGGGTGATTTCTTTCCCATATTTAGAGAACATAGAGATGACAACCCTATTGAGCATTTTCTTGACTTTTATGAACTCATGCATCAGTGGGGAATACATCATGAGGATGTATTAATGAATATGTTCATGTACTCATTAGAGGGGGATGCTCATGAGTGGTATCGATCCTTTCCCTCTGCTAGCATCTCCTCCATGGAACAGTTCCATGCTGCATTCAGTGAGAATTGTAAAAGTTTTTTTCCAGCTGATTTACTTTTTGAAGACCGTTGTGAAGAATTTGGATCTCATATTTGAAATTCACTTATTAGTTCTTCTAGTAGTGAAAATAAAAGGTATTTTACCATTGAGGAAGTGGAGGAATATTCAGTTAAATATGAGTCTTATTCTGATCCTTTTATTCAAAAAGATGATGTTGGGAATTACATTAATGATGAAATTGATGATAACAAGGCTTTGGATACATCTTGCATTATTCTAGATATCTCAGTTAGTCGTTGTTATGATACATCTGTTGTTCTATGTTCTCATAAAGATTTGATTAACTATGAAGAAAGTGATATTGAAGTTCACGAGCAAGTTGTTCCCATTCCTTCTGAAATGGTTGAGCAACATGAAATCTATAAGTCTGAAGATGACATTTTGGAGTTATAACAAGGAAAAACCAGCAATGCATAAGACATACCCATTCATTTCAAACAACAAGATGAGAAATATCAGGAGTGTTTTGCTTCCCTTTATGGTTGTGAATCACACGAATTTCATGAGATGTTTCAACGAGGACATGAGCAGCTCATTCTTTTTTATAATGCAGATCTCACACAACAACAACTTTGTCCTCTCAACCAGTTGGAGGATTTTCATGAGTTTCAAGATCTAATAGCGAGATGGATGGATTCTTATTTTTCCAAAATCTCAAATGTGGTAAGTTTTAGCATGATCAACTTTTGCAGCCGTGAGTACGAGATGCCTGCTAATTTTTTGTTGCATTTGATATATCCTCTTTTGATTATTCTAAACAATGACACACATAGAGTTATGGTTCTCGATCAAATGGTTTCTTGGTTTCACTAGAAATCTGATTACACATGATTACTTGGTTTTCAGCTGAATAGAGTAGGTAGTAGGAGAATGAGCTCTTAGTCCGAGTAGTTAATTTTTCAGTTCATAGATTGTTTTCAGTATGTTTTTTTTTCCAGTAGTTTACGTGTAGATCAAAAATAAGACTCCATAGCCCAACAAATGCACTAGGGTGTAGCTGCAGTTTTAAGTTTTAGATTGAATAAATACTCCATAGCCCAACAAAGGCACTGGGGTGTATTTACTATTTTGAACGTCAAGGATATACATGCTCGACAAACAAAAATAGAGGTAAGTCACATCTAGTGGGAGTGATGTTTCGAAAGGTAAGGCACCTGGTCTACTATTCTTAGCACCTCACAGGGAAGTGTTATCCCCAATTAGAGACAATGTTGTAACCTAGGTATGCACCCCTTCCCTTTTCCATTATTTACCCTATACATCCATCAATTCTAAGCTTTGTGGCTGCTTGTTCTCCATTATTTAATCAATCAGCTTCATGCCCCCTACTCGTCTTTACTTATTTGGCACCTTCTTTTTTCACTTTCTTGAAGGGTGATTTCATGTTTTGGTTTGAGTTTGAAATACTTTTCATCATATTTTCCAGTAATTGACAATGCGATAGGTCCACCAAGTCTTTTGTGTGTGCATGAGACATCCAGGTCCAACAAGTCCTTTGTAAGCTCAGTAAGCTTTCGTAGAGAAAGGCAAAAAATCAAAGAAGTCCATTTCGGTCTTAGAATTTAAGCCAAACAGACAGGTCAAATCTTCAATGGTGGAGATTCAACAGTCGATAAAGATCAATGACTCTTGTGCATTTAGAGCCTCAAACTCACACGGGGTTTAACAGGATTGACTACGCGACTTCGACGTTCGGGCATCTGAACTTTCCATTGGCTCAAATATTTTGAAGTGTCTAGACGCCGAAGTGTCGAAGCCTCTAAAGCTTCAAAGTGTCAGAGCTTCGAAGCAATAGGTACCTGAAGTGTCGGAGTGGGCCCTCAGTTCCATGTCACTTCATGAGTTAGTTCATCTGGGAGGTTTTACTTCAAGACAAGAACGAATCTCTGAAATTCTGAAATGTCAAAATTCCAGAGACATGTGGCGTCCATTAGTCATGACACGTGGCACTCATTTCAGGTCATTTGGTTGCGTCATTCGCTCATTTCCGGGTGACACATGTCACTCTCCTTCGGAGACACATCACTTTGTGACCGTACTACTTTAAGATATTTTCATGCCACACATCGAAAAACTCCCGAAGCCCGATGTGCCGAAGCACACGACACTCATCCGCCAAGACATGTGGCAACCATCTAACACTGACACGTGGAATCCATCTGGCTCTAACATGTGGAATTAATCTAGAAATGACATGTGGCAGCCGTTAGTCGAGACACATGGCACCCATTTTTGGCACATTTGGGGCTGAAATATGCATTATTTCAAGTGACACATGTCATCCTCCTTTCTATTACATGTCAGCAGTTGACATCGGGCTACCACGTCAGATGCAGGAGATATTCCTCTGGGAGGTTTTCAAACACAACACTATAGGTCTCCCGAAGTTTCGAACTCCCAAAATCCTTTAATGATTAAAGTATTAATCTCGAGTTAATTAGCCTAATATAATCACAGATTAGTGACTTTTCGAGATTAATACTCTGAGAGATTTAGATGCAATGCAAATAAAAAACCTACGAATGCCAAAATTTCGAAGTGGTTCACCCACGTTTATTGCACATTTGAAAAAGATAAAAAAGGGGCGCAAAACCAGGAACAGGAAAACTACAGGTCTAGACTCTAGAAAAGAGCAACACAAATTGCTTCTGTCCTCAAAGAGATAATTGGGGGAAAGACACATCCACACTTTCAGTTGTCTCCAATGGCCTCAAACAATGCGCATGCATGCCATGATTGATACAGAACTCAGTTTTGTCACTCTTGGTCATTTATGTCAGATCTCAGTTCGCTCCAACACATGCATCAATATTATTTCATTATAGCAACAGTTTCAGGTGTTTAATTGCATGGTTCTTTTTAGTTTCAAGCATAATCAGTGGTCTTCTGTGATAGGAACCACTCGGTTTTGATTAATTCAAGCTCAGAGTATTCCTTGATATACTCTAGCGTGTGTTTAATTCAGTTAATTAGTTTTTTTACAACTAGTAGTATAGAGTTAAGCCTCAGTCCCAGATGGATGAAAGCCTCTGCAACTCTTATAAATATGCAGTTTCTGTATGTTTTAAGGGGGTTGAGTTTTTGGAAATGAATAGAAGCAGCAAAAGGGTTGGACCTACGCAGTTGACTGTAAAGTTCTCTACCTAGTGAATATATGTTGATGACAGTTGTGTTATCTTACACAAATATTTATGTGTTTAATCTTGTCTTGAATGCAAATTTTGTGATGTGTGAAATGTACATTTCCTTATTGTTTCAACCATTGTTTTAGTTCATTTTTTTGCTGATTCTACAACCTGTTATACAACTATTGTTTAGCGAAAGATCTACTATTTGGGAACCTATTGAATGATTTTCATCTAGATATTTGTCTAAGTCTTAAGATATTATTTTAAGTCTTTATTCCCACATAGCAAGTGATTCATTTCATTGTTTGTTGTTGTTTTCCGTTTTTTTCTTTTCATATCCCCAACTGTCTATTAATATCCATACCATTAGCAAAGGAGAACCTACTTTAATATTGTGTGGCTTGTCCAACTAGAGTACCCTCTTTGAAGCCTATCCTTAAGCTAACCAACAAAACCAACTTATTAAAAAACCAATCATTATAAACTTGAGGTGGCCTAGCTCTTCCCTTTAGCAGTCAGGTGAAGACCTTAGGACCAACAATGTGCAAGTTATTTTCTTTGAAAAAGGGTGTAATATGGTTTGAGGAGATATTGTGCTCACTAAAGGTGTTCATGTGGGAACTCTATTCCATCTTAATGCATCACCATTTAGTGTAATAACTCTTCAGTTTGTACATTGAAGAGATATACAAAATCTACACTTTCATAATCAAAATTTGTATCTACTTATGATGGTCATTCTTTTTGGGCACCTAAACAAGCTCTTTATTCATAAAGCAAGTTACCTATAGAGAAGACAATTCTATGGCCCTTGATATTGGTCCATATAGGTGAGAAGGTGATACGATCCTTGAAAAACACAAAAAAAATCGAAGGATTGAATGATTGTGCTCTTGAATTTTATTTTTGCAAGAATTGTTTATCCAAAAAGGATCCAGAGAAGTCTAAGGATAACTCAGAATTCACAGAAGCACTTTGGGAAGCTTAGAATGGCCTCAGTAGACAAAGAAAGGACAAAAAATCAAATTCCTCAAAACTCAGTTAAATTGGCATCATCGTGAAAAGCGTGTTGCAAGCTTTCCAACGACATAAACAACTCGTCAAACGAAGTTACGAATCAAAATATATTTGTGGTCAAAGTTTTGGTCAACCTAGCCCAGTCAACATGGATGAGTCAACATTCGTACTGCTGATGTCAACATCAGTATGGATGGCATCAACATCCATACAAGGTACGTGGAACACATAGAGGGCAACACATGTCATGATGATGTTATCATGATGTCAGCATGATGACCTGGCAACACTAGAGGCAGCCATGTGTGACTCGTTTTTGGCCTTTTCCGGTCAATATGTGGACCAATGGAAAAGCACCACATGGTAGTCCATACAACCATGTTGCATCCGTACAACCACCCGATAGGTGACGTGGAAAGCTAAACATGTAGAAGTGATGTGGCAATGACTGTGCACAGAGGTGACATGGGCCAATGAATGGCTGCCACATGGACCAGTCATGGGATTCCACGTGGCAGCGAGAAAATGCATAGGGATGCCCAACAACTGAATATTCAAAAAAAGGTAGGGTTGGATGGTGCCAACCCCCAATCCACCATATTAAACATGTATCCTACCATATCTGGTTAGTTGAAACCACATATTTCCATATCTATCACCATCGCCAAAGTTAGTGGGGGAATCCCATGATTTACACTATATATATAAACCACATATTTCCATATCTATCGCCATCGCCAAAGTTAGTGGGGGAATCCCATGATTTACTACATATCTATCTATCTATCCTATCTATCTATCTATCTATCTATCTATCTATATATATATATATATATATATATATATATATATATATATATATATATATATATATATATATATATATATATATATATATAAGAATAATGATAGAAATCTGGGAGGTTCGCGGGCTTGATACTGAGGAGACCATATATAAAGGTGTATTAAAATGGGAGGTTCGCAGGCTTGACCCTGAGACCTCCCCAACAACTCGCCTTAATACACATCCTCCAACCAATGGGCCAAACGACCACATTGTTAACTCCACCTGCATTTTTTATTTAAAAAATGGAATTTCACCAGTGCATGGGGGGAGACAGGGCACATGATAGGCTGTACTAGGCACGAAAAATGATGCAGGAGTACAGTCATAAATGAAGATTGTAGGCACACAAATCGAGACAATATTTTTGATGGGCCTGAGACTGCCAGACTCAGATCAAGGCGCAGAGACAATCGTTTTTGGGTAATTTGACACCATGAATTCATTGGTGCTCTTTGTTTTCTAATTTGAGAAAATCTTCTACAACTTAACTCAAAAATGAGGTATACTTATGTATTTTTCCAAATTATTTTGTTGAGTTAAGAAAAAGGCCTACTCATTTGAGAGAAGGACCCGAAGACGTAGTCCACCAGGGATGAACTCCGTTATCAAGTTTTTGTGTTCAGATTTGATGCTTATGTCTCTTTATCATTGAGATTTCCTTCTTTATGGTGCATTTCAGTTTATGCTCATTTAATACAATTCTTTAATAAGTCACATTGATGAAAATATCTTGGATCAATTGTATATATGGAAAACAAAACAGTGTTCAATTTTATTCTAGTCCTCACAAATCTTCTAGGTTGTTGGACTTAATTAATTATGATGTATTTGATCATGTCAAAGTTCCTTCTATTTCTAAGGATTTGTATTATGTGGCATTCATTGAAAAATATTCTAAAAGGACATGGGTATATTTTATTATAACTAAATCTAAGGTCTTTAGTTGGTTTAAGGAGTTTAAATTTCTCAAAGAAAATTAGACTAGTAGGAAGATTAAGGCATTGAGGATTGATAATGGTGGTGAGTTTTGTTCTGTAGAGTTTAATAAGTTTTGAAAGGAGAATGACATTGAAAGATATAATAAAAGCCCATATACTCCCCAGTATAATGAATTTGTAGAATGGATGAACAAGACATTGATGGAGAGAGCTATGAGTATGCTTAGTGGAACTAGCTTAGGGAAGAAGTTCTAGGATGAAGTGGTTACTACTACATGTTACGTAATTAAAAAGTCTCCCACAACAACTATTGTGGATAAGACCCCCATGAAGGTATGGACATGTAAGAATCCCTCACTTCATGTATTTGGTTGTGAGACATATGCTCATGTTCCTAAGAAGAACTGGTCGAAGTTGGATAACAAGGTAGTGAAATGTATCTTAATTTGCTATGGCACAAGCTTTGGGATCCTATGGATAGGAAAGTTTTGTATAGAGAAAAATGTTATTTCTGGAGAAGTTAAGTCTTCTCCATTAGTGGTGTATCTAGAAGATGATGAGAATAAGTCAATTTCTTAGCTACCACCCAAGATCAATAAAGTTGGATGAAAAAATGAACAATAATTTCATGATGGAATTGATGTGGAGGAGGATCCGAAGATTGTAGAAGAGGAGGAAGAAACTCCACCTCAAACTTTGAGGACGTCCACTCGACAAAGAAGGAAACCATACATGTATAGTTATAGTGCATTTGATTTCATATGTATATTTGATTTATCTTCTAACACCAATGAGCCTAGAACTATGAAAGAGGCAATGGAGATGTCGGATAAGGAGTCTTGGAGATTGATCATGTATGAGGAGTTGGATGCACTTAGAAAAATGACACATAGGACTTGGTACCAATGCCTTATGGATGGAAACTCATGGGATGTAAATGAGTGTTAAAAAAATTTATTGATTTAAATGGAAATGTTGAAACATATAAGGCAAGGTTGGTTGTGAAAGGATATTACTAGGTTGAGGGGATATAATTTGGTGAGAATTATACTCCAGTTTCTAAGTTAAAATCTATTAGGTTTTTGCTATCTATATAAACAAATTTCGAATTAGATATAGAACATATGTGAAAACAACATTCCTACTTTGTGACTTGAAGGAGGAGATATATATGACACATCTAGAGCACTATGATGAAAAATGTAAAGCAATCATTGGTTTTCAAATTAAAGAAGTCTTTATATGGTCTCAAACAATCTCCCAAAATGTGGCACCAAAATTTTGATTCTTTTGTGTTGGGACTAGGATTTCTAAGATCCAAATCAGATAACTGTGTGCATTACAAATATGATAATGGTAATTTCCTTGTTATCACTTTGTATGTAGATAATATGTTATTTTTTTTGTAAGAGTAAGGATGTGATTAGTGATTTGAAGTCTCAACATTTAACACAGTTTGAAATGAAGTAATTGAGGGATACAAAACATATCTTAGGAATATAATTGTAGGCCATTGGGTGTTACAATTTTTTTGTGAACTTAGATTTTAGTTGAGAAGTCTCATACAACACCCATAAATGTGTAGGATAGGGATTCTTTTCATTATGATAGACCATTTGGTAGTTTGATGTATCCTATCATCTACATTTGGCCATACATTTTCTAAGTAGTTGGAGTCTTAAGTTGTTTCATGTCTAATCTTGGACATGAACATTGGGGTGCAATGAAGAGAATATTTAAGTATTTGTGAGGTACTTTTGAAAATTCAATTTATTATCATAGTGATGTTTCATGGGACCAACACTTAGTGGATATATATGGTCATGTGGATTTTGATTGGGCAGAAGATATATATAGAAGAATATATAATAATGAATATTTTTTTTGACTATTTGGCGGAGTAGTAAGTTTGATGGTGAAGTGATAAGATACAATTTAGTTTTCCACTGCATAGGTAGATTGTATGGTAGATAAACATGCCTGTAAGGAGGCCATTTGGATTATGAATCCATGTTCATATGTAATCATATACATTAACATAATTCCCAAAGGTGAACTGGGTTACCTTCATTCCCATTTGTTGTTGGGACAAGTGTATCACACAACTTGCAGTTCAATAGTAGGTAATGGATTCTAAGAAATAGTGGGTAATAAATGTTGAGATATAACAAATAATGAATGTTTATTAGTGTCAGGAAATGAATGTTGAGCAGTCACATGAAATAAATGTTGAGCAACAAAATTTGGCCAATTAATTATTGGTGGTTTGCAACATGTAGAATGGGGAACAAAAATGCTTATTTATTGTGTGCTTGGGTAGGAGGAATAGAGAGGTTTTTAACCTACTGTTATGCTATCACAATTTCTCTAGAACCTTTATGCTACTAAATACTCTTGTTGATAGAAAAAATACTTTGTAATGCATTGCAACCATTTGTTTGTTGTTGAATAATACATTAAGTTTGTATTGGAGTGATGGTTTTTTCTCTCAAAAGGGTTTTCCCTAAGAAATCATTGTTTAATGGTTGTATGCCATTGTGTTGTTCGTTACTGCAATTGTTTTTATTTAGTTTTCTACACATTCTTCTTGCACTGGTTAGTGTAGGAAGCATATTATGCACCTCTTCTTCCTTTCAATTGGAATCAAAGCTTAATCACATCGGATATAAGGTGTTAGGAATGTTTTTTTTTTATCGAATATTGGTTTGAGTGGTAGCTTGAACAAAAGGAAATCTTGTTGCAAGGAAATGGAGAGCACATCTAGAGTATAAACGGAGATGTATAATGGCACTACCTTTGAGTCGTGGAAGCTCAAGATGGAGAATTTTCTTGTATATCGAATCTATGGGTTGCAGTATCTAGAACCAAACCAAGTGGTATGAAAGATAAAGAGTGGGTTGTGATGGAGAGAAAGTTGATAAGACTTATTGCGATCTGTTTCATTGATTCAATATGTTTAAAAATTTATGAAGAAAAAAATGCAACAACTCTATGGAAGAAGTTGGGGGATTTGTACTAGGCTAAATCCATGGTTAATAAACTTTTTTTGTGAAAAATGTTGTTCACTTTGAGAATGGGTAATGGAGATTCTATAGCCAAGCACCTGAATGCATTCAATACTATTGTGACCCARTTGATATTAGCTGGAGTGAATATTGATGAAGAGGATCATTGTATGACACCATGCTAGATTCATGGGACAACTTGGTAATGGCCATTTGAATAATTGTAAATGTATTGGTGCTTGATGAGGTCATTTTTTMTTTACTCTCAAAGGAGGYGAGGAAAAAMTATTTTGAATCCACTAATGAGGTCTTGGTTCTTCGTGGAAGATTGAAGGATAAAGGAAATAAGAGGAAAAATGACAATTCCAAATCCTATAGGAGACCTTAGTCTCCTGAAAATTTTGAGGCAAAATGTTGGAACTACGACAAGGTCAACCATTTCATAAGAGACTACAAGGAAGAGAAAAATAAGAATAAGAAGAAAAATAATGATTTTGATTATGAGTCTAAAACATATTCTCAAAAGGATGGAGGAGATTACCTTGTTGTAGCTTTGGAAACCCATGTGGGGTAGAGTGCATGGTTGATATAATTTGGAGCTTCCTTCCATATAAATTCCTGTTGAGATTGTTTTTTAGTGTACAACTCCTTCCTTTGCCCACAATCGAGACCACGTGTAAAAATCTAAAATGGGTATCAAAATATGATAAATATAATGGTATGATGGTATACCTTAGGGATGAATCTCCTCTCAACCTATTTGTATGTGGTAGAGTCTTCATCATATTCCCTCATGGCAGAGTGAAGGGGAGCAGTAGAGTTTTTCACATTACGGGTTTGACATAGAACCTACCCTCAATAAGAAAACTTAATGATGTAGGTGTGCACGTTATTTTCTATGAAAAAGAGTGTAATATGGTTTGAGGATCTATCGTTCTCACTAAAGGTGTTTGTGTGGGAACTCTATTCCATCTTAATGCATCACCATTTAGTGTAACAACTCTTCAATCTCTACATTCAAGAGATCTACAAACTCTACGCCTTCATAATGTATCTACTTATGATGGTCATGCTTTTTGGGTACCTAAACAAGCTCTTTGTTCATAAATAAAGTTACCTATAGAGAAGACAATTATATGGCCCTTGAGATTGATCCATATAGGTTAGAAGGCAATATGAGCCTTGAAAAACAAAAATATTTTTGAAGGATTGAATGATTGTGCTCTTGAATTTGATTTTTGCAAGCATTGTATATATGGAAAACAAAACCATGTTCACTTTTATTCTATTCCTCAAATMTTATAGGTTGTTGGACTTAATTCAGATGATGTATTTGATCCCATTAAAGTTCCTTCTATTTCTAAGGCTTTGTATTATGTGTCATTCATTGACAATTATTCTAAAAGGACATGGGTATATTTTCTTAGAACTAAATMTAAGGTCTTTAGTTGGTTTAAGGAGTTTAAATATCTCTAAGAAAATTATATTGGTAGGAAGATTAAGGCATTGAGGACTGATTATGCATACTTTAGTAAGTTTTTTAWGGATAATGGCATTGAAAGATATAAGAAAAATACATATACCCCTCAGTACAATGGATTTTTAGAATGGATGAACAAGACATTGATGGAGAGAGATACGAGTATTCTTAGTGGAKATGGCTTAGGAAAGAAGTTCTAGGATGAAGTGGTTACTATTGCATGTTACCTAATTAAAAAGTCTCCCACAACAACTCTTGTGGATAAGACCCCCATGGAGTTTTGGACATGGAAGAATAAATCACTTCATCTTTTTGGCTGTGATACATATGCTTATGTGCCTAAGGAGAAGTGGTCGAAGTTGGATAAAAAGGTAGTGAAATGTATATTCATTGGCTATGGCTAGGAAAGTTTTGTATAGAGAAAAATATTGTTTCCGGAGAAGTCTAGTCTTCTCCCATAGAGCTAGAAGAGGATAAGAAGAAGTTAATTGATTAGCTACCAGCCAAGATCAAGAAAGTTGGATGAAAAAAAGAACAATAATTTCATGATGGACTTGATGTGGAGGATGATTCAGAGATTGTAGAAGATGAGGAAGAAACTACACTTCAAAAGTTTGTCATTCTTCTTGCACTGGTTAGTGTAGGAAGCATATTATACACCTCTTATTCCTTTCGATTAACATCATAGCTTGATCACTTCAGATACAAGGTATTAGGAATGTTTTTTTTTATTTTATCTAATATTGGTTTGAGTGGGAGCTTGAAAAAAAGTAAATCTTGTTGCAAGGAAATGGAAAACACATCTAGAGTAGAAATGGAGAAGTTTAATGGAACTACCTTTGATCCATGGAAGTTCAAGATGGAGAATTTTTTTGTATATCGAATATATTGGTTGGATAATCTAGAACCAAACCACGTGGTATGAAAAATTAAGAGTGGGTTGTTATGGAGAGAAATTTGATAAGACTTATTAGGCTCTCTTTCACTGATTCGATATGATTAAATGTGTATGAAGAAAAAATTGCAGCAACTCTATGGAAGAATTTGGGGGATTTGTACCAGGATAAATCCCTAGTTAATAATTTTTTTTGTGAAAAATGTTGTTCACTTTGAGAATGGGTAATGGCAATTCTATAGTCAAGCACTCGAATGAATTCAATACTATTGTGACCCAGTTGATCTTAGTTGGAGTGAATATGGATGAGGAGGATCATTGTATGACCCTTTTATGTTCCATGCCAGATTCATGGGACAACTTGGTAATGGACATTTGAAGCATTGTAAATGTATTGGTGCTTGATGAGGTCATGGTTTCTTTACTCTCAAAGGAGGCAATGATTTGTTTTTCTGAATCGACTAATTGTTACACATCAAATTTTCACACCTAGGTACCTCGCCCTAAGTGTTGCAAGTGTCGTAAAAATGTCATATGCACCTTACTAAGTGTCACATACAACTCGACACCATGAAATAACATATGTCACAATCCCTAGTCAATGTGGAGGAGAAATATATTATATGAAGGTCAAAATACTATGTGCACATGAATTATTATTAAATATTCATGAAAAGGAAATTAATTTAGTGTGAGAATACACCTCACATTTGGTTTCCTATATTTTAGGGGAGGTTGAGGATCTCATGGATGGTTGAAATATTTCCTCCTTAAAATCCTAGAGAGATATTTCCTCCCTAAAATCCTTAAGATATATTTTCTACCTAAATATCTTGGAGATCCCATTTTAGTGGATCTGATGAGTGATCATCTCCATGGTGGTTAAGCCTCCAAATAGTATATAATGAGGGATTTTACATGGAGAAGAGATAGAGGCATATTTGAGGTATCAAACTTATAATCTTGGGAGAAAACTTTTGATTATGATATTGGGAGAATCATGCAAGGGCTGGACGAGGAGGACTTGGAGAGGCTATTGCAACTTCATCTACAGATTGTGAGTATCTCTTTAAAGTTCTCATTAATATTATTTGGCCTATTCCCTTCAATATTCTGTATTGTTGCATATGATTGCCAATATTGATAAATGAATTTGATAAGTTTAATCTTGTAGAGTAGAGTAGAGGTTCTTTGTCTTTTTCTATCCATTACATTGCAAGTATCGAGTGGTGCTGAAGAGTTTGGAGCGCAAGCTCAGATCGGAGGTGGTGAGGATGAACTACATAATAAGGTGCATCACATTTTATTCGTTCTCTTTCTCTTTCTAATTAGCTAATTGAATTCAAAGGGATATTAGTGTCCATTTGTATGTTTTCTGTCTTGGTATTAGGGGTCTATAATCCAAGAGGATATTCACCTGTCCACAGGGGAATTTTCCTACAACAGGGAGACAGATTAGAGTTGGTCGAGGCTTGCTGGAAAATGTTGTACACAACCTCGACCGTGGATAAGGGCATGGCCATTCCAAGGTGCCATACCCCTTCAATCAAAGCTAATGGGGAAGGTAAATTCCAAGGGTCATGAAAGTAGCTCGTTTTAAAATATGACACTTGAAAAATTGTAGTCGTCAACTCGTCGGGGATAACAAAAATAAATCTTACATAATTGGAAGGTGATGGATAATCAAAAGTTACCATCAAATACATAAACAATCCGACACCTAAGTTGATAGTTCTTGGCTATGGATTATCAATCATCAGGACCGTGGAGTCCACTGATGAAGGGTAAGGATGGGAGAAGGACAATCGGTCAACGATTATAATCTGCCCCTTGTGCGGAAAGCATAAGACCCAAAGAACTATGGCTACAATCGTGTTCATTATGTAAGTCCAACTCCTCCCTAACAAAATATTTTCGTCGAGAGGAACATCGAATACTTCAACCTCGATGCACACAGTTTTATCCTGCAACTGCATGGGGAAAGAGGGAATTATACCATGTGTTCTTAAAGAACAACCATCAAAGACTGTAAGCAACATGGTCGATGGAGCCAAATCAGGTTGGTCGATGGCTTTCCAACATGCTAAGAACATCACGCAAGTTGAGGTACCCTCATCAACCACCGTAAAAAATGTTCTGTGTCAACAATTTCGTGGTGTATGCCACTACTATATGAAATGAGACACGGTGAGGAAGATGAGGTTTATGGTCAGTTGGATAAAAAATGATCATTCCTGAGTTACTGGGCTTAACCGCTCCCAAGGAAGATAACAAATCTTTTCTCTACGAGGGGAAACTCTGGAGAACTTCTAGAGAAGACATAACACAAGGATTCTACACTAGATCCTCCACGATGGAGTAATTATGAGATTCCCTCATGTTTGTATTGTGAGAATCCTTCTTAAACACACCTTTAGGGATCCAAGTCATCATTTTTCCCACTATTTTCTCAATTTGAAGAGGAGTCAATGGGTTGGAGGCCTCTTTACCGTTCTTAACATATTATAGCGTTCCATTGTCATGAGTCCTAGTTGATAAATGAGCTTCAACGTTAATCATATAAATGTTTGTGATCAAACTGTTTGGATTAGGCGCGAGGGGTCCTTGACTGCCCCCAACCGTGCTCGTGGATGAATAAGCTTGAGCCATATTTTTCCCTTGTGGAAAAGGGTTTGTCAACAAAACATGTTGTTGCTGTGAGATTAGTTGTTGGGTTTCCACAAGCCAAGGGAATAGGTGAGTCAAGTGGTTGTCCGTGTAGAGCTTACATGGAAACTTCACCTTTCTCTTTTCAATTTTTCCCTCGCCAGCATTGTTAGAAGCCTTCTTATCCCCCTTACGCTTCTTATTTTTTTCTTTTTTTCTTTCCCTCAGTTTGCTATTTAGTCTTGGGATTTTTCAATTGCACACTGTGTACATCTGATGTATGGGTTGTGGGGACAGTTGAACTAGGAGTTTTTCTGGCCACATTTTGTTGAATCGATAACTGTTGTAATTGATTAGACAACATATTTGTGCACTTGCTTTGTGTTGAACCTACTATGCCATCAACACGAGGACCATAATTTTGTTTGTCTTTGTCGAGAGTTGGCAACGATGCATTGGGTAAGATCTCGTATAGCATGTTGATCTGAGAGTAAATCAATTCCAACTATTGGGCTCTCATAATAGCCTCTTCTTTGGAAAACACCTCGGACGTTGCTATGTCTTTGGTCACACAAGGAACCAAAGACTTTAAGAACCACTCAAGAAATAATGCAGGAGGGACCTTGACTTTAATTAAACTCTTTCATCGCCGCCATTCTTGGATGTGATACAAGATATGATTAGATTTCATCTGCTTGAAGTTGGAAAACAAATTGGTGACGACATCGTATCTTATTGGAATCTGGAAATGGTTCAAGAAAAGCATATCCAGGTCATTAAATTAAGAATACTTTGAGCTCTGGAGCTCAATATACCATTTCGTTGCACCCCCTATAAGAGTGCATTGAAATAAGTGCAATTGAATAGAGTCATCCTTCAATGAGTTGGATGAGCACCACAAGTGAAAAGTCATGACGTGATCACCTAGATCTTTGCTAGGATTTCCCTCAAACTTAGGGATGTCGGAAGGAAAATTAGTCGGAATGGGGGGCCAACGCAGATCATGACAAATTAGGTCATTTAATAATCTCGACAGTTCTGGAAAATGTAGAGTTGCCAGAAAAGGTAGTCTTGGTTGCAGAGTATTTACATGAAAAGAGGGTCCTAGATTTTGACTCGCACTAGGTTGCCAAAAAAAGTACGACTGTTGGGCATGGTTTTGGTAGAATCCATTATGTCCCTTTCCAACAAAATGGACTTGTGTTTGATGTTGTATCGTCAACTGATTCCTGAAGTTAGATGACATGGCTTGAGCATGAATTTCTCCATGTACAATGTTCCACAGAGCGTGGTTGGGGATGCCCCCAACCGACCCTCTTGGCATAGGTACTAAACCTTTCTTGGGGTTCCACATAGTGTGGGAGGGGTTTCCCCCGATCGAAATCCCTTACGAGGGAAACGAGCCTTGTCAAGGATTCCCAATACCTTGAGAGGAGTATACTCTTGTCAGCACTCCCTGTGAAGGAATGAAACCTTGTGCAGGGTTTTATTGACCAAAGACGAGGTTTCCCCCAGTCAAGAAAGAAGACAAAGTAAAATAATTATTTACAAACACACCAAACAAAGAAAATGATATTGATCCCACTGAAGTTGTGTAGGATGAAGGTCCCTAGCTCCCTCCACTAAACAAACTATAGTTGGTATTAGGCCCAATTGGTTGTTGAAACATGGCATTGAGCGAAGGGGATGGAGGAGGGATGTGACCCACACCATAAGAAATAACATTGAATGAGGTAGTGGTGCCCACGAAGAATCATTGCAAGGGAGCGTTAGAGATCCCTTCCCCTAGACCAATGTTCTATAGAATAGAGTATGTGAGAATCGAGTTAGAGTCAAAACTAGGCATCCCATATGAAAATGGAGTGCCTGACACATTTTGGATGAAGGGAACAATGGTCTAAATCATTTAAAGAATCAAACCACTATCCAAAGTTTTGGGTGTTAGGACAGCCGTGGTCCTGATAGGCAGAGGTGTTGGAAGATGTAAAACTCCCCCTCATGCAACAACCTTGATGGGAGTACAAGGAATCCTTGACGAAGTGGCATTAGTCACTTCCATCACCACTCATCGACCAATTTTTCATTCAGGAGAAGTCACCTCGGAAGGGACTATCTGAATTAGGAGCGACATAGATAAGTCGATGATCATAGGATTTGTTGGCCTGAAACCTTTGGTATTGAGGTCAGAAATGATGGATTCCTCTAGTACAGGAAAGTATTCTCTCGGATCTAGATCAAGTACAGTTTCTTATGGCCCGATATATTTGAATGATCCTTCTTGATCTATCCTAAACCTCAACAGTGGCAGAGGTGGCTCCAAAGTAACCAACGACAGGCCCTAAAGCCTACACAAACAAAAAATTTGTTGATATTCCACTTTGTGAAATGATCAACCAACACTATAAGTTTTATCTAGCATGAAATCATAGAGCACACATTAAAAGTTCCTAAAGGAAAATCAAGCAAACAACTTACTAGTAGGAATAACAGTTATGCCAATTGACACTAGAGAAACTTACCAGTGCAAGTTGAACTCTAACATGGAAACACCCTCTGGGTATAATATACAAAGCGTGATCTGTCATATTCCCTAGGTACTGTGGTATACCCTCACAGTCACATGTGTAAGTCTGTAAAAATTGGAAACTAGGTTTCCAACTCACAGTTAATCACCAGGCAGGTATAGTTAACAGTCGAGCTGATTGTAATGAGAAGGATAACAAATTCTGAAGCCCTTCAATGGTACCGAAGGAAATTGGTTTGGAAGACAATTGAGGATCTCAAATATATTCAAGGTCCATGAGGCTCCATAGTTAAATGCGATCAGTGTGATTCCCAAGAAATACCCTCAATATACAATCCCCACTACGCTTGGTTTGACTTTGGAGGGGTTATCTCCTCTACCTTTCCTTATGTGACCTTGTGTTTATCCCTTGTGTTATAGGGGGGTCCCAGCTAACTCTTACGACACTGGACTTTAGACACTCTCTATCACAGACTCTAACTGTTTTTAGATGGCCTTGAAGATTTTCCTCTTCACACCTATTTCAGGGCCCTAAAGCATAGATTAGTTGGTGAACCCTACAAACAAAAAGTCTAATATATTTTAAGTTAAGGATTGATTTTATGGGCTTGATTTACTCAAAGAATATGAATTTGCAACTTGTGGTGTTTGGAAGAGACAAAAACGAAGAAAAATTTAGAGCATTTAATGAAAAAGCAAACCATATACTTCAAATATAAAGTAAAGGCTTTTAAAATATTTGTGAATGTTAAGTTTTCAAAACAATGTTCCAAGATCTTATAACCAAAAGTTTCCTAAAAGATCTTTTTGTTTCACAATGCAAAACTACTTATACTTTCAGGAAAACAAGAAAGAAATTTGAAACTGAACTCTTTTCTTTTCGTAAAAGGAAAAACTACGCTACAATTACCAAACTAAATTCATGAATGCAATATTTTTATTTTATTTTTTGAAATGCTTAAACAAGAAAAACAGAAGTAGAATATTAGTTTTCATTTTTCAAAGCATAAACTAGACAAAGACAAGATAAACCCAAGACTCATACAGGCCAAAGACTATTTCATAAACGTAGGGACTCAAAAGAATCCAGAGGAGGATCTAACGCTTATAGTCCAACTATAAACCTCTAAGGCAAACAAAATAAGATCAAGAAACAAGTTAAAACTGAATCTTTAACCCAACCAAGGACCACTAAAAAAGACCCTGTAAAGTCCAATAAAGGCCTGAGAAGCCCAAAGCTTCTGTCAGGAAAGAGAAAACACTTCTTTTTTTTAAAAACCTTTAAAGACACAGATATGCAGGTTGTTGCACCAACAACTTGCGTATGTACACAGACTGTATATTGTGCATACTGCGTATGTACGGAAGCTGAGCCAAAGCATGACATGCATACCTATGAGATTTTTCAAAAAGAAAAAAAGGGTTTGGCAGACTGACTGGGCAGTGAAGACTGGTAGGCACCTGGAAGGTGACCAAAGACCCTAAATTGACTCAGTAAACCTGAAAAACTCAGAAAGAAAATGGAAAAAACAATTTAAACCCAAAACCTCCCACTAAGAGCCTAGAGAGACTCCCCAGTGGAGTTGCCAATTATTCTAGCAAGGAAAATCCCCCTATTAAAATACTGGGTCGAGGTATAGGTAGAGCATTGACTTCCCTTAAAAGACGATTCTATTCCTAAGCTACCCCAAAACTATCTAAAATTAAAGATGAAAGAGAAGAATGAAGATTAATAGGTGTACCTTTGGTCCCAATGTCCAATGTAGACTTCCTTCACCTTTGTATCTTCCTAGGTTGTGGGTCTCCTCCCAAAGATGACCTTCAAGAACACTTAGGAAAACAATGCTACAAATATACAATCTCTACTTGTTACTTTCAATATTTAGATATAAGGATAGATGCATTAATAAATAAAGATATAAATACGCAATGTATTGGGACAGGAAATAACTCTTTTATTCAAAATGAAGATTAGAAAGATTATAACCTTCTTATCGGAAAACTCTCCACGAACTAGGTCTAAGATCCTCTTATTGCTACTCCAAGTGCGTCATTCCCATTCTTCCTCTCACAATCAACTGATCTCTTTGGGAAAAGGGAAGGGATTGTATAAGGAGAAAAGGCTGAAGGGGAATGCTGAGGCCAAATCTCAGAAAGGGTTGCAAAACTTGGGCTAGAAGGGAAAGGGATTTTGGAAGACTTTCTTTGTTCTCATGCTTGATGTTGTAAATGGGACCCCAGACCTATTTTTATATGAGAAAAAGATGGTTATTGGGTTTGGAGATGGGCTACAATGGGTGAAATGGTTGGGAAACCCTCGATATACCATAAACTCCACCGAATTCCTTGCAATTATATATTTTTTGAAACTTTTGGAGGTAAACGCAGGTTGTCTAGTATGCAGCTAGCATGTGTATGTAGGCAGTAGTTCAGTAGGGCCCATACATGCTCCAAAAAATGGTTTTTTAAGAAGGATCCTCAACAGTTATTTGGAAAATTGTGTAAATGGAAAGGCCAATGCCATGTATGCATAGGTAGGGAATTTTTGGACTATAACAATAATCCATCTTCTTTCATCTTATATTCTTTGAATTTTTGTTGTAAATTTTCTTGTTGTAAGCTTTCTTTTACCCATAGATAATGCTATTCTGTAATAGAAACATCTAAAATTATACTCTTTAAATATGCAATATGCATACTAATGGATGTAACATGCATGAGATGTACCCTTCTGCTGAGTGCATCGACAACTTTATTTTATTTTCCTTTGATATGCTCAATGTCAAATTCATACTCACTTAGAAATTCCAGCCATATTGTATGTATGGCATTTAAATTTGGTTGCTCAAAAAGATATTTGAAACCACTATGGTCTATCCTTAATTCCAATTTCTCTCCCATGAGATAATGCCTCCACATATTCAATGCATTAAATATGGTAGTAAACTCCAAATCATGCGTGGAATAGTTCCTCTCATGTTATTTAATCTTTCTGGACTCATAACTAATGATATGTCCATTTTGAGTGAGGACTCCACCAAGTCCTTCCTTACATATGTTTATACATACCACAAAATTCTCATTCGGGTCAACAATCTTCAAATTAGGTGCACTGGTAAGTAACTCTTTCAACAAATTGAAATTTTCTTCACACTCTTTTGTCCATTCAAAATTAATTCCCTTATTTTTTAAATAAGCGATGGGATGAGCAATCTTAGAGAACCCTGCTATAAATATCCTGTAGTATCTAACTAATCCCATGAAAGATCTAACTTCTGAAACAATCCTTGGTGTTGGCCATCCTCTAATGGATTCAATCTTATCTAGATGCACTGTTATACCTTCTTTTGAAATAATGTGCCCCAAATAATGGATCTATTATTGGTAAAAATAACACTTTCTTATATTATCATATAGTTTATGTTCACTTGGAACTTGCAACACCAACTACAAGTGACGTTCATGCTCTTCCTATGACTTAGAATAGATAAGTATGTCATCCAAGAACATAATGACAAAATTATCCAAATAATTTATGAATATGTCATTCATTAAGCACACAAAGGAAATCGATGCATTCATCAATCCAAATGGCACCACTACAAATTCATAATGTCCATATCCAGTTTTAAAATATGTATTACTAATGTCTTCTTCCTTGATTCTCACCTGGTGGTATCCTGATCTCAAGTCTATCTTTGAAAATATATTTTCTCTGCATATCTAATCAAAGAGGTCAACAATGCTAGGTATAAGGTATTTGTTCTTAATAGTGGATTTATTTATCTATGTAAAGTCAATACATACCCTCAACATCCCATCCTTTTATTTAACAAAGAGTACTAGTACTCCCCAAGGTGAAATACTTGGGCGCATGTACCCTTTCTTCAACTATTCTTCCAGTTGCATGTGTAATTCTTTTAATTCTAGTGTACTCATTATATAAGGATTTTTTGACATAGGGATAGCTCCTGGTACTAAATAAATAGAGAAATCTATAGCTCTCTTTGGTGGTAATCCTGGTATTTCATGGAATACATCCTCAAACTCTTGCAATATTGAGTAATCTTCAATACTTGTCCCTCTAGTATTTTTTGGATCCTCCACATGAGCTGCATAAAATTGAAATGCTTTCCTAAAACATCTCTTCAGTTGTAAAAATGAAATCTCCTTGATAAAAATGGGTCTTGGAATTCCTTTCATAGTGCTTTGTTTTCCTTTTTCATCAAGACATGTAAATGTCTTGTTATGAAAATCTTGGACAACATAATGTTTTTCCAACCAATCCATTCCACCTAGGATATCATAAGATCCTAATGGTATGCTATTCATATCAACATTAATATTCACTCCAGTCACATTTATTGGACATCCTTTTAAAGTTTCATTGATCCTTCTTTTGGTTCCAATGGCTAGTTGAACCAAACTTGATTTTTCAAGATAACTTTTCTTCAAATGAAATGTGTCCACTATTTTAGAATTAATGTAAATATGTCTTGATTCCAAATCAATTAAAATAACAATATTATGATTAATGATCTTACCTTCCACCTCAATCATATGGGATTAGTGTTCTGCTTGTCGATCTTCCTAGACTACATATATTCTTGGAATATTTCTACCCATGTATTATACTGTGGTAGTCTCTTGTATGCTGTGCAATGTCTTCATATTGTCTTCTCTATGAGATCAATGATTTTACATGTGATCTTCTTTTCATCCCCAACATTTGATTGGTCATCTTCCCATTTTTCCCAAGAACTACTACACATTGAAAAATTTGCGATGGCTACTTGTGACAAAAGTAACCTTTTGTCGCAAAATTGAAGATAAAGAGTTGAATTTTTAATTTTTTTTATAAAACCAACCCGCGTTCGTCGCAAGAGCGACGAAAAATTTGACTATCATTACAAGCATGATGAAACCATATGTACATCGCAAGAGCGACAATCATGAAGATAATGGACTCTCGTCTCTCTTACGACGACCTTTGGCTATCGTCGCAAGAGCGACGATTCAATGATGACCGTTACACTATTTGACAAAGTAAACATTGACCGTTACACTGTTTTACAAAGTCAACATT
Source organism: Picea sitchensis (assembly GCA_010110895.2). Taxonomy (NCBI): domain Eukaryota; kingdom Viridiplantae; phylum Streptophyta; class Pinopsida; order Pinales; family Pinaceae; genus Picea; species Picea sitchensis. Next base: position 20,038 of record SNQJ01S0182854.1, on the reverse strand, counting down.
GACTTGGTCAACGTTCGTTGCTCTTGCGATGAAAAAAAAATCTATAAATATTTTTCAAATTAGAGATGTTGCGACAATCTAATTGCTATAACAACGGCGGTTCAGAAAGGGTATTTTTTTGTGGAATAATTTCGCAGAATATTAAAGGTGGGAAAAAAGTAAAGCAGGTGAAAAGGGTGATGGTAGATGTTATTTCCCTTGTAAAAAATGTTGCACTACATGTCCCGTAAGAATTTTAATAGAAAAAACTACAAAAATATTGTAGGAAATATGGGCACATTGATGGGGGATCAAATGCATATCATCCTGTGGTAATTAGCTATATATTCATTATCTATTTTTATATTGTTGATTTTATCTAAAATTATATATATGTATATATATTGTTTGAATATTTGTTATAGTATACACTAATTTTGAATGATTGTTTGTAATTATAAAGTTATAGTTTCCCTCTAACTTTCTATAGAATATTGCATCAAGTAGTACTAGTAGAAAGTATGTTGTACAAGATGAGGAACATGATCAAGAAAATGCAGATCTCATGGAAGAAGATGATGGGACAAATCAAGTTAATGATCCCATGGAAGAAGATTATGGGACAAATCAAATGATCCAAGATTTGTTTGCTCGGCCGGATGAGGATGGCCAAGACAATGATGGTATTTATGATGAACCTCTATTAGAAAACACAAATAAACAACTTTATGAAGGCTCAAGAGAAAATATTATCTCCGCTACATTGTTGCTATTGAACATAAAGGTTATGAATAATTTTACAAATACTTGTATGACATAGATACTATGGTATGTAATATGTTTCATCTCATATACATAAATGTTAATTTTTTTCTATTTTCTCTTAGTGTTAATTAATGTGTAAAATAAGAATGCAATTTTTATGATTAATATTCTTTACATTAAATAGCTATTTGTTATGTTGTATATTGTTAGGTGAATTTTTGTTACCATCGTCAAATATTTTACCTCACACATATTGAGATTTGCATGCCATTATGAAAGACATTGGAATGGATTATCAAACTATAGATGCATGTCATAATGATGATATTATATATTATGGAAAACATGCTTTGAAAATGTCATGCCAACAATGTCTTATCAGTAGATATCGAACTGATCAAGTAACAAAAAGGGTGCCTCGAAAGGTTCTTCGTGATATTCCCATAATTCCACACTTGAAACGATTTTTCAGGTGTGAAAGCATAACACAATTTATGTATTACCATGCATGTGACAAAAGTGGAGATGATGTTCTTCGAATGACTACTGATGGTTATGCATTTAGGGAAATTGAGGAAAAATGGGCAGATTTCAAAGATGAACCTGGTAATGTTAGGCTTTCATTGGCAGCTGATGGTGTTAATCCTTTCAGAGAGATTATGCCTATTTACTCAGTGTGGCCTATTTTTGTTATCAACAATAACATTCCTCCTTGGATGTCAATAAAGAGGGAGCAAATCATGTTGACAATGATTGTTCCAGGTATTTGCTTACATTAATTTTTTGAATGTAATATTTTCATTTGTTTCATTTTTTGAATAATATCTTTTGTTTATTTATTTACTTATATATACATATCATGGTTATAGTAATTATGTGTAATTTCAAACAATTAGGTAAGTACCAAGTTTAATATATGAATGTATATATTGAGCCTCTTATCGACGAGCTACTAAAGTTATGGGATGGCATCACTATGTATGACATTTGTAAACCAATCAGGGAGAAGAAATTTAAATTCTGTGAAACACTTTTATGGACAATTCATGATTCCCTAGGGCCAACACATTTTTGTGGTATGTATCATTCTATTTCTCTTTAATACTATATAATTTTTTAAAGATATCATGCTGGATGTTTAATTTTTAAATAATCTCATCGTATACTTGGCATTAATCCATCTATTGCAGGTCTTCAAACAAAGGGTAAATTTACATGCCCATTTTGTAGTCCTAAGATGAAGTATCATCATTCAAAAAGTGTAGGAAAGGTGGTGTTTTATGAGTATAGGAGCCTCCTCCCTAAGAACCATAGGTATCGTACTACTGAAAAACATATTTTCAATGGGAAAGAAGAGACTGGTTTAAAACCACGAAGAATGACACCTCACCTATGGAGGCTGGAATATAATAGAAATGTTATCCCACTCAATTCATGAGGTTTCCCTACTATGAGGAGCTAAAAATAAATCATTTGTTTGATACAATCCATATCAAGAAGAATGTGACATAAACGTTATGGTGAATCATAGATGGTAGGAGGGATAAACAAAAAATTGTCAAAATTTGTATTGACATTCAAGAATCCAATCATGCAATGTGAAGTGTGATCCGATCAAATAGAGATGGACTAGAATGAAATAAACTTCCATGGTTTTTCTTCAAACACAAATAATATCTTAACGAAGAAAGGTGATTTTGGTGGGGTAAAAACACATGATTGGCATACCTTCATTAAGGTAATAATTTTGGTATACATATTTATATATATTGGCCTTATACATCTTTTAAGTTTTTTTTATTTTCTTTTGTCTACTTTCGTCAAAACAAATAACAATTCATTTTTTTTGTTATAGCATGTTCTACTGCTATCTCTCCCAAATGATTTTGGAAACAACGTCAAACAAGTTATATATGATCTTGGAAAATACATGAGGTAAGTAGTTGTAATTTATATGCAAAATGTTCTTTCAATTTGTTTTTGTACTTAATGACATGTGTTTTACTTGTAATATAATATATTATATTATGTTATGTTGAAACATGTTATTTTCTTGTATCATGATCTCACGTAGATGGTTGTCATTCAAAGAAATACATGAAGATGATATAAAGTATTGGAAGAGAGAAATTCCTTGGCTAATGTGTGAAATGAAAAAGTATATGCCTCCAACATTTTTCAATGCACAAGAACACTACCTCATACACCAAGTTGAGGAGATTGAAATTTGTGGACCTGTACACACAAGGTTAGTGTGGATAGTAGAGAGGCACTTGAAATCATTGAAGAATTTGGTTAGACAAAGATCACGTCCTGAGGGTTCTATGGTGGAGGGATATATGGTGATGCAGGATCATCGTAAGCAACCAACCAAGCAAGCAACGTAAAAGGCGAAAGACAGCTGGAAAAGCACCAGCGCACGTTTTTGAAATGTTTTAAAAAATTAATGAAGTGGATATTAATGTGATAGCTGGGGAAGCGTACTTACATTTGTATCTTAGATGTTGTAAACAGATCTTGAGCACCACTCTCATCTGTAGAATGTGAAGGAATTTATACGTAATTAATGAAAGTAGGTAGATTTAAATTCATAGATTAGACAATTTAGAGAGTAGGAGGGAAAACAGATATAGACACCCTCACCCTTGTATCATTGTAACATTATCATCATTGAGAGTTGTAGAGAAGAACCCATGTACATGAGCACTTGAGTTAATATATGAAGCTTTGACCCAATTTTCATGGTGTTATGATGCTTACTATTTACATTTGCTGAATGGTATGCTTTCAGTTGTTTTATTCTCTCTGTTTATGTATTTGTTTCAATGTTGTGTTGAATGTGTGATTTCATGTTAAGTATATGAAGTCTGAGAGAGGAGAAGAATTAGTTTCAATTGTTTCTCATTCTGAGAGTTCCTGCAAGGAGTGCAGTGAAACGTCTGCAAGGCGTGCATTGACAAGAGTTTGAGTTTTATTTCAGAAATCTCAGGAGAGATACCATTGTTCTCATTTCCCGCAGAAGTGCAGGTGAGGCACAGAGTCATGCAAGGTGTGCACAGGCTAGTTGGAACCTTAAAAGTTATCAAGTAAGGTGAAGGTGGAAGGACTGTTGTTGCAAAGAGTGCACAGAGTCAAGGACTCAAATAACCAGAGGTTATTTGAAATATTTCTGCAAGGAGTGCGAGCAGGATCTCTCTTTGAGACTTAAGTCCACAAGTGAAAGCTCAGGAGGGTTAGTACCTTTGAAGAGCTCAAAGGAAGACGGTGAGCGAAATCATCACGCAGAAGTTAAGTTCAGTGGAAGGACACCAAGCTAGTTTGGCCAGAGATTCTGGAGGAGTGAATTGGGCGGTCAGAATTCTCCGAGGAGAACTCGCGAAATCACGTGGACCGTTGGATCCCACATATCTGTGAGAAATTTAAGGCTGAGTGCCTTTCAACATTCATAAATATCAGGAGGAGTAATGAACGTTGGATGAGAAGTGTCAGGAGTCACTGATCTTGTGCTCAAAATATGATATTTCGGGTTTTGGAGTTTGGAGTGGCAAGTGATTTTGGAGTCATTGCATCGCAAACTCCCGGTACGCGAAATCGCGCCAGCCATTGGATCAAGGGAGGTTCAAAAAAATTGATCCCCTTTGAAGTGAAACATCGGTATTTTGGTATTTCAGGGTTCGACATACCAGGAATCCTGATGACAAGGAACCGAGACTTTAGCATTGAAAATCCCGAAGTCGCGAAACATTACGTGCCTTTGGTGTGAAACATTGACATTTCGGTATTTCAGGGTTTGGCATACCGGGAATCCTGATGACAAGGAGCCAAGACATAGTGGAGTGAAAATCCCGAAGTTGTGAAACACGACAGGACTTTGGTGTGGAATTTTGAGATTTCGGCGCTTCGGGTTTCGGGGTTTCGAGAGTCGAGAGGTAGAGTTGCATGGTCACACAACTCTCAAAATCGCGAAAAGGAAAAAGTTGAAAGGTGGATCCTAAGAATTTGTCAAAGAGTATGTGTGACGGAAGCCAAAAAAGGGGGTCGAGTTTCGGCAAAAGACCCAAAAGACCATCGATCTCGGCAAAAAGGGGAAATTTCGGAAAACCGGGAAATCATAAGGGAAAAGGAACGAGTGTTGGTCGATCACTCAAGTTCCAAAAAGCCGAAATAAGTGGAAACAATAGACGTGTGTTCGATGCTTTAAAGGATTCAACCCTCGTTGACGTTTTGGGTTTTGGAGGTTGAAGAGACAAGGGGGCTCGACAATAGGACTCGCGAAACCGCAAAATCCGAAATCCCGAAAGGGAAAAAAACCCCGATCATATTTGTTGGTCAGTTGTGGAATACACTGTGTGTGTGTGGTATTCCCTGTGGGGAAACCAAGAGTCAATCAGACTCAGGGGCAGATTTAGAATGATCCTGTGTGGATCTCGACCTAAGGGTTTGGGGTCTGCGACAATTGTGGTATCGGAGCTCAGAACAAGTTCTTTGCTTTCTGTAGAAGAGAGAACATGGGAACATTTTACAGCCATGTTGTTGAGAAGAAGAGACAGGCCAATGCCAATACCTGATCCAGCAAGAGAGAGAGAAACGCGCGAGTTACGTGCCAATATTGATGCCATGGAGACAACACAGAGGCACACAATTGACACTGGGGATATCAGTGAGGCAAAAAGTGAAAATGAAGCTGGAAACGAAGGAGAAGAAGTTGCAGTCGAAGATGCTATGGATGAATGCCTATTCAGGGTTGTTGCAAGGATAGGTGCCAGAGAAAAAATGGACATTCCAGTGTATGAGGGAAACCTGGATGTTGAAGAGCTTCTAGACTAGATTAGAGCTCTAGACAAGTACTTCGACTATGAGGATGTCGAGAAATACAAGAAGGTCAAGCATGTCGTTACTGGACTTAAAGGGCACGCAACACTATGTGGGATGAACTGCAGGCTGACAAATGCTGCAAAGGCAAGAAAAAAATTAAAAGCTGGGATAGAATGGTTGCAAAGATGAAAGCCAAATTTATACCCAAGCATTATCAAATCACTCTGTATCAGAGGATGCAGAATTTGAGACAAAAGTTGATGTCAGTGAAAGAATACATTGAAGAGTTCTACAAGATAAACATCATAGCAGGTCATCGAGAAAGCGATGATGAAAAAGTTTCCAGATACATGAATGGTATGTGGTATGAAATTCAAGATGAGATGAGCATGATGACCATTCAAAATGTGGAAGATGCTTATCAGATAGCTCTGAAAGCCGAAGAGAAGCTGAGCCGGAAAAAAAGTCAAAGAGGCTGAGGTAAAAGTCAAGCTAGAGGCAAAACAATTGCCCAAGACAGAACTCAGAAATCTAAATAAGAGGGGAAGAAACTTCAAACTCAACATGAGAGAGGAGGAAGCTCACAGAGAGGGTAGTATGCTGATAAAAATACTTTTCCTCAAGCTAGAGGAAGAGGAAGAGGCAGAGGTGGTGAAGTAAAATTCTTTGTCTGTGGAAAGATCAGACATAAATCCTATGAGTGTCCAGATAAGAAAAAATATGGTGGTTAAACTCACATTGCCAAAGCTCAAGGATGGAATGTTGAGGTAGAAGACACTGAGGGAAAAAGATCTTTGATGATGAGGAAATTTCTCTTGAAGCTATAGAAGGAGGCAGAGAACCTAGCCCAAAGAAATAGTTTGTTTCAGACTGCTTGCAAAACCAAATATAGGGTATGCAAGGTCATAGTGGATAGTGGTAGCATAGACAATCTCATATCTATAGAGATGGTAGAAAAGATGGAGCTGGAGACTGTTGTACATCCAAGCCCATACAGAGTTTTGTGGCTACAAAAAGGACATCGGGTAAATGTCACTAAATAGTGTTTAGTTGAATTTAAAATAGGAGGATACAAAGATTAAATATTATGTGATGTCATTCCCATGGATGTTTGTCATATATTGTTGGGTAAACCATGGCAATATGACAGAAACGTAGTTCATGATGGGAGAAAGAACACATACACCCTGGAGAAGAATGGGAGGACACACATGTTGCTACTGATTAAGAACCAAGAGGTGAAAACAGAGATGAGCAACACTGTATTTCTCATGAGTGGGAAGGAACTTCTTAAGGAGGTTAAGAAGAAGGAAGACACACAATTTATTATGGTCAAGAAGCCCAAAATTGTTTTGACTAGTACGAGAATAGATGATTTACCAGAAGAAATCTAGGAATTGCTGGGAGAATTTGCTGATATAGTAGTGGACGAACTACCTTGTTCATTACCACCTATCAGGATTATAAGCCATCATATCGATATTACACCTGGAGCTAGTTTACCGAACAAAGCCGCGTATAGGTTGACGATGCAGGAAAATGAAGAATTCAAGAGATAGGTCCAGGACTTAATGGACAAAGGATTGATTCGAGAGAGCTTGAGTCCATGCCCTGTTCCAACAGTGCTCAGCCCAAAGAAAGACAGAGGCTGGAGAATGTGTATAGACTCAAGCACAATCAATAAGATTACCATCAGATACAGATTTCCATTACCAAGGATGGACAACTTGATGGATTGCTTGAGTGGAGCAAAGTTTTTTTCAAATATTGATTTGAAAAGCGGGTATCATCAAATTCGAATGAGAGAAGGTGATGAATGGAAGACAACATTCAAGGCAAATGAGGGGATGTATGAATGGCTTGTCATGCCATTTGGCTTAACGAATGCACCCAGTACTTTCATGAGGTTGATGAACGAAGTCCTGAAGAATTTCATTGGGAAATTTGTCATTGTATATCTTGATGATATATTAATCTTCAGCAAAATAGAAGTAGAGCACTTGAAGCATTTAGCTGCAGTAATGAGAAGATTACAACAAGAGAAATTGCTGATAAATATGTAGAAATCGTCATTTATGAGGACATAACTCATTTATTTGGTTTTTTTTTATCTCTGCAAATGAGTTGAAGATGGATCCAGAAAAGGTAGATGCAATTAAGAATTGGCCATCGCCGAAGAGTGTGTTTGAAGTTCGAAGCTTCCATGGTTTGAAAAGTTTCTACATGAAATTCATTTGAAATTCCAGTGGAATCATCGCACCGATGATGGATACGGTGAAGAAAAGACATAAGTCTTTTCACTGGACAGAAGAAGTAGAGAAGAGTTTCAACCTGCTGAAGAAGAAGATCACGGAGCAACCAATTCTAATTTTTCCGGATTTTAGCAAGACATTCCAGGTTAGGTGTGACACAAGTGGATTTGCAATTGGAGCAGTCTTGAGCCAAGACGACATGCCGATCACATACTTCAGTGAAAAAATGAATGAAGCGAAGATCAAGTACTCAACATATGACAAAGAATTCTATGCAGTCATACAAGCACTGAAGAAATGGAGACATTATTTGGTTCCTAAAGAGTTTGTTTTGTACAATGATAATCATGCTTTACAATTCGTGACTCAATAGGAGAAGTTGAACCAAAAGCATGTTAAATGGTTGAATTCATGAAGAATTTTACTTTTGTGATTAAGCATATTTATGGAACTGCTAACAAAGTTGTTGATGCTTTGAGTAGGAAATGTTTGCTTATGCAGGAATTCAGAGTCAAGACTTTAGGTTTTGATAACCTCAAAGAAATGTACAAGGATGATTCATATTTTAAGGAGGAATATGAGGCATCTGAGAATCCATTTCTCAGGGACAGAAGCCAATGGACCAAGTATATGATCTAGGGTGGGTTATTATTCCGGGGCAATCAGCTATGTATTCCAAAATGCTCCATGAGGGAGAACCTGCTGAAAGAAAAACACAGTGGAGGATTGGTCGGACACTTCGGTCATGATAAGACGTTCTCAAAGTTGAATGGCTCATATTTTTGGCCAAGGATGAGGAAAGATGTTAAGAAGTTTGTGTACAAATGCAGGATTTGTCAGCACACAAAAGGGAAAAGGCAGAACACAGGGTTATATCAACCATTACCCATACCAAAATGGTCGTGGGACGCAGTGCGCATGGATTTTATATTGGGATTTCCAAGAACACAGAGTGGCTATGATTCAATCTTTGTGGTAGTCGGCATATTTTCAAAAATGGCACATTTTATACCATGCCAGAAAACTAGTGACACAACTCATATTGCAAACCTGTTTTTCAAGGAAGTCATCAGACTTCACGACTTTCCAAGGAGTATCATGTCTGATCGAGATACCAAGTACATTGGACATTTCTGGAGGACTTTATGGAAAAATATGGGGACAATTTTGTCTTTTAGCTCAACATATCATCCTCGAATAGATGGACAGACAAAGGCCATGAACAAAAGCTTGGGAGATTTGTTGAGGAGCTTAGTGACTGAACACCATGGTCATTGGGATCACATTTTTCCATAGGCAAAATTCTCTTATAATGATTTTCTTAACAAAAGAATAGGGCAGAGTCCATTCCAGATTGTATATGGAATTCATCCAAGGGGCGTTTCTGAACCAAAAGATTTGGAACACGCTGAATTCAGGAGTGCTAGTGCATAAGACTTTGCAGAAGGGATGAAGGAACTTCACAACCGAGTCAAGGAGAGATTGCAGAGTTCAAGTCAAGAATACAAGTGGAGAGCAGATCAACACAGGCGAGAACTTCAATTTGAAGTTGGTGATTTGATTCTTGCACATCTAAGGAAGGAAAGGTTCCCAAGGGGAACATATAACAAACTGAAGATGAAAAAGATTTGACCATACAAGGTCATAAGGAAATTTGGGGCAAACACATATCAGATTGAATTACCCGATGGGATTGGAATCTCATCGATATTCAATGTTGTGGATTTGTACCCTTACAGAGTTGAAGAAGTAGAAGAAGAGAAGGAACAGAAAGAGATTCAATGGACAAAACAAATGCCTGTAGCTGAAAAGCCGCAGATGGAAAGAATAATTGACAAAAGGATTAGAAAAAAGACCAAGAAAAAAGAATATTTTGAATACTTGGTCAAATGGAAGGGACATCCACTTGAAGATGCTAGTTGGGAGGATGAAGCAGAAATTCAAAAGCATGGACATACCGTGCAAGAGCTCATGAACAGGAGTTCATGAAAGTTTTCAAGTGAGGGAGTATGATGCAGGAGCATCGTAAGCAGCCAACCAAGCAAGCAACGTAAAAGGCGGAAGGCAACTGGAAAAGCACCAGTGCACATTTTTGAAATGTTTTAAAAAATTAATGAAGTGGATATTAATGTGATAGCCGAGGAAGCGTACTTACATTTGTATCTTAGATGTTGTAAACAGATCTTGAGCACCGCTCTCATTTGTAGAATGTGAAGGCATTTATATGTAATTAATGAAAGTAGGTAGATTTAAATTCATAGATTGGACAATTTAGAGAGTAGGAGGGAAAATGGATATAGACACCCTCACCCTTGTATCATTGTAACATTATCATCATTGAGAGCCGTAGCAGAGATCTGTAGAGAAGAATCCATGTACATGAGCACTTGAGTTAATATATGAAGCTTTGACTCAATTTTCATGGTGTTATGATGCTTATTGTTTACATTTACTGAATGGTATGCTTTCAGTTGTTTTATTCTCTCTGTTTATGTATTTGTTTCAATGATGTGTTGAATGTGTGATTTCATGTTAAGTATATGAAATCTGAGAGAGGAGAAGAATGAGTTTCAATTGTTTCTCATCCTGAGAGTTCCTACAAGGAGTGTAGTGAAACGTCTGCAAGGTGTGTGTTGACAAGAGTCTAAGTTTTATTTCAGAAAGCTCAGGAGAGATACCGTTGTTCTCATTTCCTGTAGAAGTGCAGGTGAGGCATAGAGTCGTGCAAGGTGTGCGCAAGCTATTTGGAACCTTAAAAGTTCTCAACTAAGTTGAAGGTGGAAGGACTGCTGTTGCGAAGAGTGCACAGAGTCAAGGACTCAAATAACCAGAGGTTATTTGAAATATTGTCGCAAGGACTGCGAGTAGGATCTCTCTTGGAGACTTAAGTCCACAAGTGAAAGCTTAGGAGGGTTAGTACCTTTGAAGAACTCAAGGGAATACGGGGAGCAAAATAATTGTGTAGAATTTAAGTTCAGTGGAAGGACACCAAGCCAGTTTGGCCAGAGATTCTGGAGGAGTGAATTGGGCGGTCAGAATTCTCCAAGGAGAACTCGTGAAATCACGTGGACTGTTGGATCTCATAGATCTGTGAGAAAGTTAAGGCTGAGTGCCTTTCAACATTTAGAAATATCAGGAAGAGTAACGACCATTGGATGAGAAGTGTCAGGAGTCGTTGATCTTATGCTCGAAATCTAATATTTCGGGTTTCAGATTTTGGAGTGGCAAGTGATTTTGGAGTCACTGCATCGCAAACTCCTGGTACACGAAATTGCACCAGCCGTTGGATCAGGGGAGGTTCACAACCGTTGATTCCCTTTGAAGTGAAACATCGGTATTTCGGTCTTTCGGGGTTCGGCATACCGAGAATCTTGATGACAAGGAAACGAGACCTTAGCATTGAAAATCCCGAAGTCGTGAAACGCGACGTGCCTTTGGTGTGAAACATTGGCATTTCGGTATTTCAGGTTTCGACATACCGAGAATCCTGATGACAAGGAGCCGAGACACAGTGGAGTGAAAATCCCGAAGTCGCGAAACACGACAGGACTTTGGTGTGGAATTTTAGGATTTCAGTGCTTCGGGTTTCAGGGTTTTGGGAGTCGAGAGGTAGAGTTGCATGGTCACACAACTCCCAAAATTGTGAAAAGGAAAAATCCTAAAGGTGGTTCCTAAGCATTTGTCAAAGGGTACGTGTGACGGAAGCCGAAAAATTGGGTTGAGCTTCGGCGAAAGACCCGAAAGACCATCGATCTCTGCAAAAAGGGGAAATTTCGGAAAACCGAGAAATCATAAGGGAAAAGGAACAAGTGTTGGTCGATCACTCAAGTTCTGAAAAACTGAAATAAGTGGCAACAATAGACGTGTGTTTGACACTTTAAAGGAGTCAACCCTCGTTGACGTTTTGGGTTTCAAAGGTTGAAGAGACAAGGGGGATCGACAATAGGACTCGCAAAACCGCAAAATCCGAAATCCCGAAAGGGAAAAAAACCCCGATCATATTTGTTGGTCAGTTGTGGAATACACTGTGTGTGTGTGGTATTCCCTATGGGGAAACCAAAGAGTCAATCAGACTCAGGGGAAGATTTAGAATGATCCTGTGCGGATATCTACCTGAGGGTTCGGGGTCTGCGACATATGGCATATCAATCCATTGTGCATATTAGTTAGTATCTTCCTAAATTAGCAATGCCAACTATGCATGTAGTGGATCTCATTTGGGATGTGAAATTCATCAAAGAATTTGAAGATCAGGAGCACATGTTGGGGAAAGGTAGAATGAAAAAAATGAGAGCTAATATATTAATAATTGTGGAGATTTATATCAATACATAAAAAATTTCATTTTTTGTGTATATGATCATACTCATTAATATATTAATATCTGTTATTTCATAAATTATTAATATTTACCATGGACGTTATAACTAATATTTAATATTGGTTAATTATGATTTTTTGATTCAGTTGCTCAAGATTGGGATGCACTGCATTTATACATTGCAAACCATCTTGACTAGATGAATGTATGGATTGAAATATGTAAACAACATCATGACAATAGTTTATCATGGCAACAACTATCTGAATTGGTTAGAGAAGCTTGTCCTAACAGAGATGCCAATGTTACACAAAGGGAAATTGATTTAGCATATGGTTTAAAAGATTGACATGAAAGAAAATTCACCCATTTTATTCAGTTATTTTATATTATATTAATGTGACTACATGTGTACTTATATATATTTTAGATACTTTCCAAGTTATATAAATATGTTAATTTATTAATTGACAAGGAATCTTTTACATATATGGCATATTGCAGTTGAAAAACCACAAGGCTATGTGTTGCAATGGTCGTAAATTTTGCATCAAACAATTAGATGAAACCAGGAAAACTTCTTATAGTGGGATAACTGTAGTATTCCATGTCACTAATGTTTCCTCTAGAACCCAGTCTATCCAACTAGAGTTTATTCAACTCTAGTAGTAGTGATTCATTATAGAATCAATTCGATCTTATGATCAGAGGAATATCATAAGACTCTCATCACCACATTTCATCTTCTCTCTATAATTCATCTTTCCTTTGAGAACTTCACATTTTCTTTTCTTTGATATCTTCTTGGAATCTTCTTCAACTTTTTATCTTCCTTTCTGGACTCCAAAGACACATTCTTCTCACCATTTTTTCTCGTTTATATAATCTTCAAACTGGTGTGAAATTTAAAACAACATGTCCCTTTATTTGAACCATTGTACCTTTTCATTTAAAATGATAATTAAAATATAATTAATATTATTTTTCCTTTTTATTCTTTATTCATATTTTCATGATTTATTCTCTTTTAATCATGATTGTGAATCAGTTTATTCTTCAACCATCATGCCTCTTTAATTAATCAATCTTAATTACTATTTGTTTTGTGGATCAAACCTCTTCAAGTAACTTAACCATAATCACTGATTATTATTTTCAATGTGAGGGATTTTCATAAATTGATCACATATGGATCAATTTCATCCTTTAAACTTCAATCTTGAGTTTATGTTTATTTTTCACAGAAACCGAATTTCTACAGGGGCGCTTCCTTCAAACCATTTCATATCGCCATGCGACACAGGACCACGGGTTTTACCAATTATGGAGATGTATAATAAAACACTTATAGCTTATGACTAACGACATAGAACCATCGGCTTATAATGTAAGCGATGTATTATAATCTTCCCTTTGATGTCTCTTTACAATATGACCATCGGTGGTGACTGAATGCTAAGCCTAAACGAGTGCTTGAGTGCTTTACCAAATCAACGGTCACAATTCGATCATCTGATGGGATGGACGTTTGATGGGATTTCAGCACTTCGACCTTCGAGTCATTATGACTTCAACATTACTAAACTTACGATCACAAAATTGCCAAAATTATCGGATGAATCATATTTATTTGACGAAGATAGATCTACGGTCTACTTTAGACCTAGCACTCATCCTTAATCTCCTGAATCAGACGATTGTGACTTGATCACACGATGAGATGGATGGCTGTCAGGATTTCAACGTTTATTCCTTTGAGTATTCATAACCTCCAACTCTCCAAAACTGCTGAAAATGTAGAACACCTGACGCGTGTCCCTTTCAGAGTTTCGACATTTGGGACTCTGTGATTTTTAGAGTATTTGAATATGATGCAAAAAATCTCGAGATAAAAACTCCCGACATGAAGTATATTTGCTAACGTCACAAGAAGACTTCACACATGTCGTGTTAAGCCCTAATATTGGCTCATAACCCCTTAATTGGGGCACATTATATTAGTAATGTTATTTTATTTATGTTGGCTTTAGACCATTAGTTGTAATTATACCTCCTAGTCTCCTATATATACCAAGGAGACATTTTCATTTT
>SNQJ01S0182853.1:4212-15666 GCA_010110895.2 Picea sitchensis | reverse complement strand
GCATCCTGGAGCAAAACGTTAGCCCTCCCTGGGCTTTTCCAACCTGCCACACATGCCACTGCTGGCTAGTCTGCCTGCCCAAAACATCCATGATGATGGGTGATTTCATGGTCAAGGTGGTGATGTCCTAGGCCTCCAAAGGCCAACGTTCCATTAAGAAAAAGTCATTCCCCCTAGGCCAAGCTATGTTGGGGTGCCTCTGGTGGAACGTTCTCTTCTTCTCCGATGCAAAGCCCTTGAGCCATCTGTGTCCTGTATTTACCCATTTATGGGGTCTCATCATCCATATGGTGGGCTATTTAGCCCCATGTAGGTCCAAACTGATCATCTCCCCATGTGTACTGGTCCAAATGGTACCTGTCCATCGAGCATGGTCCTGCACATCAAAGGATACGCCCTCCGTGGGATCATCAGTCACAGGGATCATAGCAATGTCAATCACATCTCATCATCAATATTATTAAACATATGCATAAAATCCCTAATACATCCATTTACAGCTCAAAGATGTTACACAAGCTTGCAATACAAGTCTGGAGAAAGAGACAAGGCGTCCTATTGGGATAGTGTCCACAGGAAAAGGAAAGTTCTCGGAAAGACCTCATCCAAGCCATGTAAGTGGGTGATGTGGTTAGGAGATGTCTAAGCATGTGGGTGCAGTGAAGGCCAAGGATGAAAAAGTGTTACTTGTGGGTTCCTTTGTAGATAGCGAGTTTTACTTGTCATGGATGCATTTCTTCCAAGCCCATTCTTTCCTTTATTCTTTTATTCTTTTTTATTTATTTATTCAAGATTTAATCAGGGGACATTGCCTTGGCATGGTGACCAAAGATAATAGTGTTACCCACAAGTACTTTCACAGAGATGAGAAGGTTGTCTCGTGATGAGACCCACTTTCCCTTGGCCATGCAACCAAGAGTCACTTCCCTGGCATGGTAACCAACTCATGGTAATGTCATACTGCTAGGTACCCATGGTCCTAATAGGTTGGCTCATGATGAGACCCCCTATCCTATGACTAGGTATTGTTTTATTATTTTTCTAGGTCCCTCTTGTTTCTTGCTAAGAAGCCTTTTATTTCTTTCTCGGGGATCCCTGGGCTATGCATCTCAAGATTTTATTCTTAGGATTTTATCTTGTACCATCTTTCTTTTGCCTTCTGGGCCTTTAGCCCCTTCTTCCCATGAGGTAAGGTGTAGTTCTGAAAATAGGTCAACCTAATGCCTGGACAAGGGGAATGGGATACATGAGTGGGAAGTAAGATAAAGAAGGGGTGCTATGAGGGGAGTGGATGATGGATTTTCAGAACCCCCCCCTAGTGGAAAACCAAAACCTATGGATACAGGCTTTCCAGGACACCCTGTCAATCCCCCAAAACATGGTCAAGTGGGAAAATGTAAGATCCAAGCAATTGTTAGAAATAAAAGGAATCAGATACATACATTTAAAGGTTGTAATAATCAAATGAGACACATACCATGATACCTAGACTAATTACCTTATGAATCAAGAACCTCTTTTGATACAGGACCGAACTGATGGTGATGGATGTTGTTGCCGCTGACAAGATAAAGACGATGGAAGAAGAAAAGGTGGGCCCTCTAGGGCCATCCTTAGGTCAATATTTCTCTCATTACCCCATGTCTAGGACCTATGGGCCTCAAGACATGATCTCCTAGTTATCACTGAAAAGTGGGTATAACATCTGGCTCCAATTCAGGGACATGTGCTCACCGTAGAGCACATGAGAACCTCAACATATCTAGCATAACCTGCAGACCTGCTTGATCTCGAAAGAAGCATCAGTAACAAAAAGTGGTGGTAATTCCACCCCAACATATATATATACTAAAATAAAGCAATCAATAAATATGAAACAAACTACTCACCTGTACTTACTTGTTTGATGGACGTTGTAGTCAAACAATTAGTGAATACAATCAAACAACGTCCCGCAATACTACCATTGTTCTTCATCATAAACCATAACAATGAAAAATTAAGCACAAAAATGACATGGGTTAGAGCGTATATCAAATCATCAGAAATCATAAATTCTAACTCATGGAGACGGGTTGGAGGGATAAAATATTGCAAAGTCCATATCTGAGGAGAGCTCTCAATCCACCTCCGGAAGGGGTCATGAAAAGTCCAAGGTTCAGAACATTGACTCTGAGGGATGGTAAACTGGCCACCTAGGACGTCTTCACACTCTAGAGCTCCGGAAGGGATTGGAAAATATCTAGCAGAGGACTGACAAACTATTGGTGACGGAAGTCACTCTTGGATTACAGCAGGAGTAGAGCCCAACGCCCATCAGTTTGTGTCACGATTATGTATGAAAGGGGTGATCGAATGGAAGTAAACTTGGACGATATGGTTCTAACTCTGAAACTAGGTCGGGCATGCATGGGAAAGTGAGGTCTTAGAGAACTTCAGACAGTGAGTTGTAGTAAGTGTGAGTAGGGGGAAGACTTTTATCAGAGAATTGCAAAGGTCTGTTGTCAACATCAGGTTTCTAGAAGACTGTAGGAGAATGCATTTGAACGCGTGATCTTCTTACATTCAAACGCAGAAAACCATAGAATGCAATAGTGCCACAATAAATACTTTATCACAACACAACTACAATAATTCATGTGAATCATTCAATCATGAACTCCCTCAGTATGAGATGAAAACGAGATGGAATAAGGAAACTGTCTTTCGTAAATAAGAAATCTTACATACAGATGCATAAACAACAAACTAGAGTGTCTATCAAAACATTACAATCGAGAGCTTTTCTCTATCATCGATCCTTTACAAAAGTACAAAGACTGAGTCTATATACTCAGCAAAATTCGCCTATCATAGGCATGTTCAGTCATCTAAGGCATGGTGTCCCCTCAGTCGAATTTGGACGGGTAACTTTCGTCAGACGCTGCCTTAACTACACATGGCTCCTGTAGGGGAGATAACAACAACATTAAAGGCCAACATGGTGCGCGTAGAATTTCTCTAGTCAGATGAGGACCGACCATGACCTTTTGGAGAAAATCAGTGTACAGGACCGTCTCCAGTAGACTGTCTGCCGGAACCTCCATACCTCTCATTCAATAAGTGAGTTGAGGTTTAAACTACCTCTGTTCACCTTCATTTAATTCTTCAGCGAGGACCAGGATCGAAGTCGCATCAGATGGAACATGGGGATCACGATGATCCTTTCGGCGGCTAGCCCCGACGCCTTTGGCTCCTTTTGCACAGTTATTTTCTTTCCCAAGTGGCCACGGGCTGTGACCCTATGCTTACTCACAAAGGAGTTTTTGGCGTTCATGAATAGGAAGGGGCTGATCCCCGTCCCTCGAAACCGCAATGAACGAAATGTCGAGATGGCTTGAGTTGGCACCGTGCGTCCCCCTAGATCTGATGGATTTGAACTCACTCGATGATGCTATGAGCCCGATTCCAGGCACTATCGGCACTTCGGGGTTCAGGGCTTCAAGATGTATAACGATAGAAAACCTTCACCCTTTGAACTCGTGACTACCAAAAAGCCGATGTGACCAGATCTCGCACCACGTGTCCTTTGGATGAACGACTGCCATCCATGCCCGCACATGATGTGGGCGCTATCCATTGCGCTATCCTCGACGCATCTTCTCTATCTGCGACTTCCCGCCAACTATTGATCTACTCATATGGATGTATCAGGACCGCTAAAACTATAATTTTGCCTGCTCACTTGATTTTAAGTCCGAACATGACTTTTTTTGTTCGTTGCGCTTGGGTGCTCCTCATGCAACCTGCAGACCGTGATATCCCAATGCCAAAGACAAGTAATGTTGCTAACATGAAGACAAGTAATGTTGCTAACATTAGGCTCCATGGGGGATAGAGTCGTCCCTGTGATGCTCTAAGGACTCATTTTGTAGTTTCAGTGCCTTGCTGTTGGGCTATGGAGTCAGGCTCAAAACATCCCACTGCTAAAAATACAAGCCAAAAAATAAAAGAAACAAAATAAAGATACATGCTCAAAGGAGCGTATTTATATACAATCCTAAACTAATAAAACACTTTACATGGGGCTAGGTGAAAGCATATTTCCACCATAGCCATTCAAGCAACTTCCTGGATAGAAGCTCCTTCCTTCTGTCAATGATCATCAACAGATGGTGTAACCATGACAGCAGAACTGTTACATCTCAACTCCAGCCTATAAGGAGGAGTTGAAGAATGTAACANATCATAGAATGAGTGGCAAATTTCAAAAACTTGGCGACAGGCAGCCTCCTCTGCTACACAGTTGTTCTCATGTGGCTGAATATCTCTGACAAGCATAGGTGAGTGGAAAACTATCGTAGGCTCATTGATCTCGGGTGGTGGCTGCTCGCTGACTGGATCTGGATAGAAAAATAAATGTGTGCTCAACCTTTCCTCTAGTTCCTCCTCCTCTTTTCTGTGCACTCCCCCATCTTGTGAAATGGGAACGGTCTCCCGATCCTTCTCTTCAATCCCAAATGTAAATACATCATGGGAAATCTCATGAAGTAAGAAAGAGAAATCCTCTTCCACAATGGCTTCTTCACTTAAATCTGAGACAACAGGCTCATCGGGGGTAGATGCTAATGCATCCAAGAAATCTTCAATAATCTCTTCAAAAAATCTACTTAGATCATCTGCCTCGAAGACTAGAAAATCCTCTTCACTGTCTTCAGATTCCAATTTTTCACATTGGGGAGTGGGGAATATCGCCTGCTCCACTAGTTCACTCAGGTCATCTTCTTCCTCGCAGGCTGGAAAATCCTCTGCACAGTATTCAGATTTCAACCTTTATAATTGAACATAGAGATACTTCACCTGTTCCCTTAGCTCACTCAGGGTGTCTTCTTCCTCCCTGGGATCTTCATCACTTCCATAACTCTGATGCAGACGAATGGGGAGGAGAAAGGAATGATTTTTGATCCAGGTTGTCATTATTATCCTCATATCCTATGTCAGAAATAACTTCATTTTGTATAGATTTGTTGTATCCCTCACCACAGTTATGAAAAATTAACTCGGAGGGATAAAACTCCTGACAATAGGCGATGAAATCTACATGAAACTATGAGAGTGAAGAAATGCTAGCAGGGGGTAAAGAATGATACCATTTACATGCATCCCTTGCTAACGAGAACAAGAACATCTTAAGTAATACATCCTCATGATGTATCTCCCACTGACACATGAGTTCATGAAACTCACTGAGGTGCTGAGCACGGTTTTCCTCTTCACATTTTCCAAATATGGGCAAATAATCACCCCATTCATTCAGAGAGGGGGCAACATTAGGAAAACCAGGAATAGTAGAAAAATTAAAAGGAGCAAACTTGTGAGCAAGGATTTTCTCCATATCGAACCAGTGGAGTCGCCAATCGATCCTTGAATCATGGAGTCGCCAGGTGAAAGATGCATAGCTTCGAATGTTTCTGGTCCTTGTTCACCATCAAAGGCCAGATCCTAACGTTGTTATTACCCTAGGAAGCTTCTCAGGCTGAGAAAGCAACTGCTGAAACCTTCTCGAGAAAGCTCCTTAGGGTTAGATTTCAGGTGTGCTAACAGTAGCCACAGCTGAAACAGTGATGTGGAAACCTTGGAGTTTCCACAGTGGAGTCGCCAGGTGCACAGTAGCAATCTTGAAGGGCACTGATGTCTGATGCACCTTCAGAATCAGAGGCTCAATGTCATTCTACCCAGGGAAAATCTTCAACTTCGTCTTCGACAACGACACCAGAAACATTAGCGTCGGAAGTCACCCCTGGATCTGACGGCTCTGAACTCACTCGATGATGCCATGAGCCCGATTCCAGGCGTTATCAACACTTCGGGGTTCGGGGCTTCGAGATGTATAACGACAGAAAACCTTCACCCTTTGAATTCGTGACTGCCAAAAAGACGACGTGACTAGATCTCGCGCCACGTGTCCTTTGGATGAACGAATGCCATCCATGCCCGCACATGATGTGGGCGCTATCCATTGCGCTATCCTCGATGCATATTCTCTATCTGCGACTTCCCACCAACCGTTGATCTACTCATATGGATGGATCAGGACCACTAACACTATAATTTTGCCCGCTCGCTTGATTTTAAGTCCGAGCAAGACTTCTTCTATTCGCTGCGCTTGGGCCTCCTCGTGCAACCTACAGACCTGGATATCCCGATGCCGAAGACAAGTAATGTTACTAACATGAAGACAAGTAATGTTGCTAACACAAACTCTCAAGGGAAGGTTGAAACACTGAGAATATAGACTCAAATCTGTAGTTTTCAACCAATCCTTGGATTCTCGGGTTTTCTTAAGAGGAAACTCAATATAAAAGATATAATTTCCAACTACACCTTTAATGACACAACAAGGTAATGCAATAAGAGGTGGCTAGGGAAAAAKTTMATGAGAATCCTTTTTTAGGCAAACAATATTCTTACCCCCATCAAAACCTTAGCATAGTGGTGGTTGATAGTCATTTTCATAGGGTAAATCTAAGTGCTCGAAGAGGTAATCATTCAATACCTCAARGTGAGACCGAAAATCATCAGGMAAATATGKTATTTGGTCAACCTTGGGTGTTTGGGGAGCATCGGTAAAAATATCCTCTCCTTGTTGCCGCTGGTCAAGAGCCCGTTGTGATAATTGCAAGGACAACACTTGGAGATGACTCTCTATGTCGTATATGGGATCCATATTATAACCGACTGAATCCCACCCATGTCTCCCAACATGTATGAAATCATTAATGTTATCATCGATGTCATTATCGGTATCATAACATGCAGGGTTTGAAGCATTCTTGCTCATCTCCTCCTCATCTTCCTTATCACAAAGTATAGCATTATCAAAAACTAGGAGAGGAGGGAAATTTAATTTTTCTTCTTGCCTGGGAGTTTTGAAGACTTGGGTGTCTTCAACATATGTGATGGTTTCATCCTCAAGAACTACCCCTTCATCTTTAGTTGTGTAGCATGGAAGGTCTGTTTCTTTTTGGGATTCCATTTCTCCTTCATTTCCTTAATCATGGGACAAGGTGTCATCGAAATCCTGAAGTGGAAAGCAACTAACCTCATCTTCTCTTTGCTATGCAGGAGAAATAGGTTCTTGGATGACCTCATCAAAGGGAGGAGCACGGGTTGGTACTTCATCATCTTGCTTAGGATTTTTCTCCTTAATCACGTCCTCATTCTGTTGGTTAAAAACTTGTTCCCTTCTTTCTTGGGGATCATCAGTAAAGGTTTCAAAGGAAACTAGTTTCATCAAGCTAAGAGTGTCCATGGTACGATCATTGGTTCTGGACAAGGAGAGATTTTTCTCGAATCGAATGGCCATGTTGTAAGCTTCTGCAAGTGTTTTTGGACCCTTTTTATTTAGGAGGAAGCTTAAATTCCCCAGAAGTCCATTGGTATAGAGATAGATGAGATAGTTTCCCTTAGGACGATATCTTTCAGGAATGTTGTACAACAACTTATGAAATCTAACCCTGAAATCTCTAATGGTCTCATCCTCTGTTTGTTTTATGCATTGAAGACCTCTCTGCAATGATTGGACATCTTCCATTGTCAGAACCCACCTTGCAAGAAATATTTCTTCAAATTGGTCCATAGATGTGATGCTGGCAGCTGGAAGATTATCATACCATCTTCTAGCCTCTCCATGTAGAGTGACAAAGAAAAGTTTCATTACCAAGTCATCAACGTCATCACTGATAGGGCGGTACTGAAAGAAAGTCCAGAATTTGGTCATGTGATAATCAGGATTTTCTCCATCGATGCCAGCGAATCTAGGGAGCCATTTTTTATACCAAGGGGGCATTTGTCTCAGGTGTCCTAGGATTTTGCTCATATCTAATGGCTTGTAGTTCCCGGGATCCCATTGTGAAGTCATTTTTGGCTTCGCCATTAGTGGAGTCGCCAGATAATTTTCTTGAAACTATAAAAAATAAGGGAAAACACCTGAGTGGAGTCTCGAGGTAAGCTTGTAAGATAAGACTTCTATAGGCAAGGCTTACCGAAAAGTGTCTTCTTGAGGAGAATTGAGTCATTGTTCCCCGACAATGACGCCAAAATGTTATTGCACAGTTTGTAGCTAGGTTAAAAGGTTGTAAGATAGAAGGCCAAACTGGCATAACGTGAACCAATCCCATCCAATGTCACCGCAATGTCCTCTTAGAAACGTGGAGCTTCCTCTTTATAGGCATTATTTTTTATACCACTGGTTCTCTAGAAAAGTGTTACTAACATATTTTAGATTAGCATGTTCGTTTTAGGTGCTTTTCTTACTCAAGGAATGAAAGTGCAACTGATGTTTTTTGAGACTCTTGCAAAAATGAAACTTATAAGAAAACTGGAAAATAAAACTTTACACTAATCATTGAAATGAAAATAGTTTCAAGGAAGAAAAAGCATGAACAATCCTTCAAATTTTAAAATGCAATCTTTTCTCCTTTCCATGCAAAATGCACAATGAAAATTTCGAGTGAAACAAAAGGGGAAATGAAAGGATTTTTTTTATTATTTTTTCTTTTGAAATGATTTCAAGATGAGAAGAAAAGAAAAAAACACTATGCTAATTTCTTTTTCTTTTTCAATTAACAATGCAAAGCAAATGCAAAGAAAGAAAGAGACCTAAAAACCTAGTTTTTTTTTTTCTTCCAATCAAAGTAGAACTAACAAAAGATGCTAAAAGAAACTACAAAATACACGATTCTTAAAAATTCAAGATAAAAATAAGCCAAAAATGCTAGGAAACACAGAGAGATAATATGATTTATCTTTTTATTTCATAAACAATCTGAGCTTGCAAATTGTCTCAACCCCAAACAATAGAGGCTTCTGGAACTCAGGAAGACCTAGGAACCACAAGTTTCCTGTAGGAAAGGAAAATATTTTGAAAAATTTATCCAAAACAACAGAGACATGTGCAGTGAACGACCAACTTGCATATGTACACGGGTGGTATATAATGCAGATTGCATATGTGCGTGTGTTGTATAGAGAACAAGGCGCGTACACCTCTATAAATTTTTAAAAAATGAAAAGTTTGGAAAGAAAAATTGGGCAAGGGAAGCTGGTAGGAACCTAGAAGGTGAGAAGAGATCCAAACTGACTTAGAACACATAGAAAAATAAAAAATTAATTGAAAATAAAATCTACCCAATATCTCCCACTAAAACCCTAGAGAGACTCCCTAGTGGAGTCGCCAATTCCTTTAGTGGGGAAAATTCCCCTATTAATATATTGGGTCAGAGTATTGGCAGAGCATTAATCTCCCTTAAAAGACAATCCTATTTCCAAACTACCCCAAATAATCTGAGCTTAAAAGATAAGAGAAGGAAAAAAAGGTGTACCTTAGCTCCTTTCGGTTGGTGTAGATCTCCTTCTCTTTTGTAGCTTCTTGGACTATTGGTCTCTTCCCAAATATGACCTCCAAACAATTTATACAACAAAGATACAATATGTATTATCTCTATTTATTAATGTTAGGGTTCAGATACAAATGTGAAATGCATTAATCAAATAAGCACAAAAACAAAATATTTGGGACAAAAACAAAATTCTTTTATTCAAATGTGAATATTATAAATAGTTACAACCTTCTTGTTGCAAGACACTCCATGACCCTGGTCTGGTCTCCTCTTACTACTGCTCCAAGTGCATCATTCCCGTAATACCTCTCACAATCAAATGATCTTCTTGGGAAGTAAGGAAGGGATTCTATAGGGAGAGGGATGGAAGGGGAATGCTGAGGCAAAATCTCAGAAAGGGATGCAAAGCTTGGGCTAAAAGGGGAATGGATTTTGGAAGAGTTTCTCTGTTCTAATGCTTGATGATGGAATGGAACCCTAATAAATCCTTTTATATGGAAAAAATATAGTTATTTGGTTTGGGGATGGGCTACAACGGGTGAATTGGTTGGGAAACCCTCGATATCGCGTAAACTCTGCTGAATACCTTGCAACTTTTTATTTTTTGAAACTTTTGGAGGTAAACATGGGTTTTTTAGTGTGAAACTAGTGTATGTACGCAGGATGTCTAGTATGCATCTAGCGTATGTACGTGACAAGTAGTGCAATAGGGTGAGTACATGCTCCAAAAAATGGTTTTTAAAAGAGAGTTCCTCAATAGTAATTTGGAAAGTTGTCCAAGTAGAAAGATCAATGCCATGTATGCACAGGTAGGGAATTTTAGGGCTATAACAAAGTTGAGGAGATCTATGCAAAACGATACCAACCATTGAAGTTGTAAAAAACATGAATAGTTATAGGGAACTTTGCTAATCTGTTTTACAAGCAAAAATGTGCATTCACTTTGTGAGTCAAATTTAGTGGCTTGATTTGGAAAGGAATTTCATGGAATGATTTTGGTGAAGAAAGCACAAATACTCCAATTGGGGTAGAGAAGTTGGTACATGGCACCATATTTATGTATTTTTAACCAGGGTGGGGTCACAATTTTCCATTCTAGAGGAGTATGAGGAAGGGGATTTCCCCTTGGTCACATCAAAGTCAGAATTGGAACTTGAACCTAAAATATTTGAACCTTTGGAGTTTTTTATTTCATAAATTGACGAGTAGAGGATTCTACCTATGGAACACGGTAATATAATAAAAAAGGTAATATAATAAAAAATGTGAATTCCCAGTAGGAATTCTGATGCTTGTTGTTCTGTTTTATATTTTGGCTTACTTAGGAAGTAGTTAAGGCATATAGCATGAATAAGAAGCAAATGGATTCCTATTTTGGCCCTCCAATTGCATTACAAATATGTTTCAATAGGATTATCTACAAGCGTGACTTGTTTAGTGAGAAGATTTGGTAAAGGGGCATATGTAATGGGTTTGTTGGGCATTTATTAAAGCATGTTGGATGCTTGTTGTACCTAAATTAATGATGAATATGTGTTTTTTAGAAGCAGGGGGTGCATGTTTGGTTGTACCCGATGCCCCACAAGTTTTTGGTCTAGATGTAAATTGCAAGATACCAGATATATAAAATATGTAGAACCGAAATAAAATGCTAGAAATGGCGGAATAACAGTAAAATATCCAGCATAATCTTCACAATAACACATAAATGATATAAGAATAGCAATAGAAATAGCACTTTGATTCAAAAAGCAATGTTCACAGGCCTCTTCGAGGGGGCAACCTCTAATCGAGCAACGCTCTATTACAATAATCTCCAAGCTAGGGTTTTCATACCCTCGACCCTTATTTATACTAAATATGTATATTAAGAGAAGCATCTAGAGGAAGATCCTTCTAGAAGCGGAAGCTTCTATTGGGTCTTCTTACATCCGCTTTATTCTATTTTATTGAAAGGCCTTATTAATATTGACCTTTATTACAGCCAAATACATTGATCTACCTATGTGCGGGTTAGGACCTTAACATGTCCGCCCCCTTAAAAACAACCTTGTCCTCAAGGCTTGAGATGTGG